>PVJO010005662.1:0-95983 GCA_004026905.1 Hystrix cristata | reverse complement strand
GAGCCATTGTGACCTGTAAAATTTGATTTGGCAGGAAATCTGTGTGGGGATTTTAGGTAATATGGCCTGTTTCCAGGAGATATGTGTGTCCATCAGCAGTGATAAAAATCTTGGGTAAGTCTTACCACATAATAATTATATTTAAATGAAGTGCATATTTCATAGCCCTAAGGAAATCTAATAACTGGAGAGATGGGAAAATATGAAATGTAGTGCTTCCTTTGTCTTGATAGGCACTCTCTAGGAATTTCATTGTATGTTGGTGGTAGCTGGGGCTTCCACACTATGTGTGGGGGTGGCTCAAGATTTTCGTGAGTTGTAAAGAGACCTGAATCATCAGTAGGTGTAAGCAGGATAGGGAACGTTATATGGCATCAAACTTAGAGATGTGGACAGGCAACCAGAGTACAAAACAATTTAGGCATAGGGAATCCAAGGACTAGAACTACTTTCTGGGAAAGTAGATTTGTGAACCATGTCGCTCTGAGAGCTTTGACTTAGATCAAGGAATAAAATTTGCCAACAGACTACAAGGTAAAGGGTTGCCTCTGTGATTGTTAGGCTTCTGTACTTTTGCTGAGAGGCTAGTTCTCTTTTAAATGCAGGAAAGTTTTGGGCAGAGAGGTTTTTAATGTTGGAAATGCTGATGGTTACCATAGGAGGTCTGCAAACACCCTGAAATTACATGTAAAACTTGATGGGTGGATTCATTTTCTAGGCAGAGGGTTCCTGGCTGTTAATCAGGATCTCAAAGGAATCTGTACCCAAAATAGGTTAAGCAAAGTGGTCTAGGCAGTGCTTGTCAGAGCTGAGATCCTGAGGGTTTATCACAGAATTTAAATACTTTGACCTCTAAAAAAGAGGTGGTTAACCTCTTGTAGGTCTGGGGAGACACTAAGATCCTGGCTCAAGGTATTTTATTCCTCAACAATTTATGGGCATTCATGGACTTTGTTTGTTCTCTAGTATTCCCTATCAAAAATCCGTTAATGAACATAATAGTAACAAATTTTGTGTGTTCAATTAATGCTTTTCTTAAAGTACAGTATAGCTTGCAGCACTAATGAGATATGAATGTGTTCAATTACTTTAGAACAGCTGGGCATTAGGGCATTGTCTAGTCAACTTGGAATATATGCATAGGCAGTGACCCAGCAATGTGACTCATAGGTACATAGTAAGAGAAACTGTGCGTATGTGCTGTAGGTACACACACATCGTCATCATCATCATCATCATCATCACCATCATTATCAGTATTATTATTTTGTGGTGCTGGCAGTTGAATCCAGGGTATTTGTGCATGCTAGGCAAGTGCTCCGCCACCGAACTACACCCTCACTATCCCTTATGCAAATATTATAGGAGCATTGCTTAAAGCAGCTCAAAATTGTAGTCAGTCCAAATGTCAATCAACAGTAATCTGAAAAAGGAAGTTGTATTATATTCATGAGGTGGCATGTTCTGCAGCAGTGAGCCAAAGAACAGTGTGGTGGATCTTACGTATGTGGTTTTGAGCAAAAAAGCAAAGACTCAAGAATGTGTACACATGAATTGCAACATCCTACTGTACCTTATAAATATGTGCAATTGTTGCTTTAAAAAGATTTATAGATAACTGAAAGATGTTTTAAGAAAATAGAGTATAATTTATTTCATGTAAAGTTCAAAAGCAAAGCCAAATATATATATACATATATATATAAATAATAAAACTAGAGAGCACAGCAAGGAAATGCTTGCTGGAAAAGTCAGGTTTACCTTTTCTTGGTGGGAAGGTTGTGATTTGGAATGGGACGCATAGGAGCTCTGGGTAAGCAGCACTGTTGTATTTCTTAGAAACATGAGTGTTTATTTTGTAATTATTCATTAACTATAAATTTGTATCTTAAACATCTCTGCATATATATTTTATCTGATGATAAAAATGTTTTAAAAACCAGTTAAAACTGGTGTTTGAAAGGAGAGATGTGAAGCCGACGGGTTGCCTGTTTTGTTTTGTAGGCAGGTGTTACTGCACTGTTTATATGACTCAGACCCACCTACTCTGCTGGAGACAAGCAGGTATGCTGTGCTCTTTTTGTGGATTTCATAACCTCATCCAAAAGAGAATCTAGGCACATAGAGTTAATTCTTGAGTTTCCTTATACTGTTTAAAATTTTTTTGTTGAGTACAATTGACAAAATCATATATAAAGTGTACATCATGTTTCAAGATACATATATGTTGTGTGACATGGTTACTACAATCAAGCTAATTGACATAGTCATGACCTTACATACTTATAGCATTCCCTAATTTCTTCCACTTAGAAACATCTTATAATAACACAAGTAAAAAAAAAAAATACTTATAAGCCAAAAGAAAAATGTGCTCAGCATCACTCCCAGAGACAGATTATCTTTGCACATTAATTTTTTTTTTTTTTTTTGGGTGCTGGGGATCGAACTTAGGGCCTTGTACTTGCTGGCCAAGTGCTCTACCACTTGAGCTAAATCCCCAACTCCACATTAATGTACTTTTGAAAATAAACAGTTGGCAGTGCTATATATGCTGTTTTGTTACTTGCTGTTTCACTTAACAGAGTGTAGTAGACACCTCTTCATATCAATAAATTCGTCCAGCATCATGATTTCTTAATAACTTTTTTCCCATTCCCCCAGCTCACCTCCCTTGTCCGCGTCCGCCTTCCCCTCCTTTGCTGTTTTTAGAAGATAGATATTAAGCTCACATTCATTACGTAGGTTGTTGCTTACTTGCCTTTCCCAGACAGAAGTGGCCAGTGTCTGGGTTGAAAGGATCCGGGAGTATCCAGCTATTTATGATAGCATTTGTTTCATCATGTCAAGTTCAACAAATGGTGAGTCACCATGTCCTCCAAAAAATGTTTTACATTATATTTGTTAGGAAACCATGTAACTATTTCTAGAAGTCACTTTAAAAAAAAAAAGTCTAATGCAAGAGAAGGTATTTTGATTCAAGCTATAAAATTCCCAGGAAACTGATAAATTCCCCATTTAAAAATGAAGAAAAATAAGCAAATTGGAATAATTATCACTTTGGCAAGATTCGGCTTTCTTCCTGAGCATTAGGGATTTTGCTTAGCCTTATTGCTTTAAGCACTTTGTTTTTCATTTCACTACCTGTTTTATTCTCTGCAGTTGACTTGCTGGTGAAGGTGGGGGAGGTTGTGGATAAACTCTTTGATTTGGACGAGAAACTAATGTTGGAATGGATTAGAAATGGGGCTGCTCCATCTCTGGACCAACCGCAGGAAGATTCTGAAGAGCAGCCAGTGTTTAAGATTGTGCTCTGTGTACTTGAAGCTGCCAAACAAGTTCGGTAGGTGAGCTCTTTTGGGTCAGATTTTCTGGAAAAATCCAATGCTAGAAATATCTTTAAATATGAAAGTTTTAGTTTCCTTTTGACAGGTTTATTGATCAGGTTTGATTCCTACTAATATTTGTGGTGACAGTATATTTACTCTGCAAGAATAATGATTCAGAGTACTTTTTCTAATATCCTTTAGTTACCTGTGTTCAGCATTAATTGTAGTTATTGTCTTAATACTATTGCAATTTTATGTCATTTAAATCAAAGAGAAAATATTTTGTGTTTTATTTTACATTGAACATTTCACAACTTCAATTAATATTGGACATCATTCGTTTTCTTGCTCCTTGTGTATAAGGGGTTAGCAAAATATACAGTAAATGTTTAAACTTAAAAGATGTATGACAGCAAAAGACACATTGCCATTAATCCCCCTTAAAATATTTCCCCTCACTTTGAACACACTTATCCCGTTGTTCTTGACACTTTCTGAAACAGTTCTGAAAGTTCTTTCTCATGAGGTGATCAAACTGCCAAATGCCATACAGTGGAAAGGCAAGCTTGTGAAAACATACAATGGGGGTTGGGATTTAGCTCATTGATTTAACCCCAGCAAGTGCAAGGCCCGGAGTTCAATCCCCAGCACGCCCCCAAAACAAAAACAAAAGCAAAACATGCAGTGTGTCCTTATCTGCCTTACTCACTGGATCTGGCACTGTGACTTCTGGCTCTTCCCCCAAGTCAAAATGCCCATTCAGTGTAAACATTTTGAATCAATTCAGGACATTGAGGCAGCCAGAATAGTGCAACTAAAGGCCTGAAAGAGGACTCCCAGAACCACTTGTGAAAGTGGCAAGGACTGTGGAAAAAGTGTGTTTGAAGCAAGGGGGAGTATTTTGGGGGTAATTAATGGCAATGTGTCTTGCACTGTAATAATTTTTAAAAATATTTAAACATTCTCCACATTTTTCAGTCACACCTTATATATACACCAATCTAGATAGGTGGTTGATTCGGGGCTTCGATGTCTTGCTGTGAGGAATTACTAGTTCTTATGGGTCATTTATTACCAGAAAATTAATATTTGCATGAGTCTGCCTAATAGTTAATAGCACATTCTTAGTGCTTAATATGCCACATTAAAAGCTATTAATTTCATGTCCTTTATCAAGTGAGGATGAAACTTTTCATCTTTCTACAAAATTCTTTAGTAGTTTTAAGCAATAAGTGATGCCATTATGATCCCATTTGGGTAATGTGCAAGGAATGGGAAAGCCATTACTGACTCTTCCCTATCCCATTCTTTTCCCAAGGCCAGTCACCTTCAGGCCATGTACCTGACTTTTTCCTGGGATCCATTCATGCCAACCAGGCCCTGTTATCTCTCACCCTGATGACTGCCACATTTTCTTTCCTGAATTTCCTGCCTTTAGACTTGCTTCTTGCAAGCCTGCACTTTAGAGCTCTTTGAAAAGTACACACCCATCATCTCACTTTCATGCTTTAGAGTTCCCAGTTGCTTTCCTTAGGAATATGGTCTAGATTTTTTTTTTTTTTTTTTGAAAACATGGCTTATAAAACCCTGCACAGTGCCTTTCTACCCTTTTTCCTTATGCTGTTTCAGCCAGGTAGTTTCCTTCTCTTCTTCAGCTGGGCTGAGCTTTCTTGCTTCCAGGCCTTTGCACAGTGTGCTTCCTGCACCTAAGACACGTCTCTGTTCCTTCAAGTTTCCATGTAAACATTATTTTTCTTGGTACCTTCCCTGACTTTCCAGACTGTGTTAAGTCTCTACTTGCTTTGTCATCTTTTTGCACCTAACTTCCTCCAGTGGTAAATTACTTCACTTTATCCCTTTTATGTTCTTTCCTTTTGACCTGTAAATTTATGAAGGTAGAAGTAACATCTCACACATCTCTGTTTTCCCAGACTCTAACATAGTGCCTGAAAATAGTGAGTACTTAAATAAACATTTGTTAAACCGTCGTTCTAATTATTCAGTATCTTTTCACTTAATTTTATGAAGAACTAACCTTTTGAATTTCTGAGAGTACAAATTACAGATCAGAAGAATTGTACTTTTATGGTTGTAGCGTTCTCAGGGAACTGAGTTAATCTTGTGAAGTTTTAAGAACATCAGTATTGTTGGTGATTAGTCAGGCCTTACTTTCATACTATAAAAGTCTCAAGTTACTTTTTGGCTGTTCAAGTAAACCTGAATGCTAAGTATCACCTAGTAGGTTTGTGCATTTTTGCTTTTGTGGGACACAGCCAAAATAATTTTTGTTTCTTGACCTCTGATTATGTTACACGGTACTTGGTTTGTTTCCTGTTTTCCCTATTTCAATGTAAGCACTAGTGAGACAGACTTTGTTATATCCCTCCTTGTTTTTTTTGTGGTACTGGGGATTGAACCCAGGACCTTGGCACTGAGCTACATCCCTAGCCTTTCTTATATTGTATTTTTTTCATTTTGAGACAGGGTGGACTCAAACTTTCAGCCCCAGAGGCTGGGGTTACAAGTGTGCACCAACCATGCCCAGCTATTCTGCTCCCCCCTTAAACTTCATTTTAGTGGTACATTTTAGATCTACATAATGATAACATTCATCGTAGGAAATTTGTACCTGTACTTGATATATCTTACTTCTTTTTTTCCCATTCCCCTGTCTTCCCTTCAGCCCCTCTTCTCCTTATTTACAAAAGCTTTGTTTCCATTTTTTTCCTTCTATTTTCTCTCTTTTTTTCCCTTGTCCCTCCTTTCCTTTCTCCCTCTCCCCTCCCTTGTTCCCCTTTTAATCCTTACCACCTAGGCCAGTGGTTACACAGGGTGATAAGTATTTGTGGAAGGAAATGAATGATTGCTATTTCTGAGCCAGTAAAGTTATTGATTCAGTGCTTTTGCTTTTTGTGTTTAGTTCTGAAAACCCAGAAGGGCTTGATGTTTACATGCATATCTTACAGCTACTTACCACAGTGGATGATGGAATTCAGGCAATTGGTAAGATGGCTCCTTGGGATGTACTATGGTCACTCATTTAATTGTTTGCCATTTTTAAAATTTCATTTTGTTATTTTTAAATTTCTACTTTGTTCATAATCTTTATTAAGTACAGTGTCCTGACACTGGGAGAGACACTTGGAATTTACTTTTTGACCTGGTCTGCCATGAATTCTGCCAGTCTGATGACCCACCCATCATAGTGCAAGAACAGAAAACAGTGTTGGCGTCTGTTTTTTCAGTGTTGTCAGCCATCTATGCTTCACAGGTGGAACAGGATTATCTAAAAATAGGAAAAGGCAAGTATCATACCTGCTCACCAAATTAAGTTGGAACCTATCAGATTTTAAAGTCGAAGCCTAAATGTGTTCTTCATTTAGTGTCTTTCTCCCATGATTTTCCCAATAAAAAACTTTTATTCCTCTAGTTAAAAAAATATTACATGCTCAATCCAGAAATTTGTAAAATTTATAAAACGCATTAAGGCGTCAGTTTAGAAAAAGCTGGGAGTGTAGCTCAGAGTTAGAGCACCATGCAAGGCCCTGAATTCAATCCCCAGATCAAAAAGAGAAGGAAGAAAAAAAGGCATCAAGGAAGCAGTGTTTGTAATCCCCCATCCAGAGATAATCACCATATACTCGTGTGCATATGTATTTTTAGTCCTGCATTTTAAGCCAGCACTTTTCACTTATTAATATTTTCCTATATAAACACGTGATCTTTCATAGTCATTTTTGTGACTGCAGTTGAATCTGTGATCACCTAGAATTTATTCTGGTGTCAAATGGGAGAGAGATTTTAACTTTTTTCAAGACAACCAATGACTAAGTTCTCTCAGCATCATTTAGTGAATAATCCAACTTCATCATTACTACTTTCTAAATTTTTCCATATATATTTCCTATAGTTCCATTGCTGTATTTATTTATTGTAATCATAGTGTTTTAGTTACTAAGGATTTATTTTTAATGTATTTTTATTAGTACATGTTACTTATACAAAATACTGAGTTTCATTGTATTTTCATTCATGCATATAACATACTTTGATCATATCCATCCCCCTGTTACCGTCCCATCTCCTGTTCCTTTCCTTGTCTAATCATAGTCTCCCTTCTACTTTTGTATCACTTTTTTTAAACTACATGTTTGTAATATGTAATGATTACATTTATCTTGGGGAGTTGGTACATGTATGTAACACATCTTAATTTTTTTTTTGTTATCTACCCCTCCAGTTCCTCCCTGCTCTTTCTGACTCTTTGTCCCCTTCTCATTTCCAAATCTCTATTTCCTGCTTTTTTTCCTCCGTTTTTTCCATTCCCTTTTCCTTCCTTCCCCCCACCCTTCTATTTTTTGTTCCCTTTCCCATTTGAAAAAAATTACCCTACTTCCTATTACTCTTTTCTTTTGTTCTTTATTTGTATTTTGAGTTTCTTATATAAGGGAAACCAGGCAGTATTTGAACTTATGTGTCTGATTTATTTCACTTAATATTATGATCTCAAAGTGCATCCATTTTCCTACGAATGCCTCAAGTTTATTGTTCTTTGTGACAGAGTAAGTACTCCATTGTGTATAAATACTACATTTTCTTTGCCCATTCATCTGGTGATGGGCATACAGGCCATTTCTGAGACTTAGCGATTGTAAATTGTGCTGCTATAAACATGAGTTTGTATATATACTCACGTTTATATACTCATTATATACTCATGTATATAATGTGATGACTTTAATTCTTGGGAAAATATCTAGAAGGTGAATAGCTAGGTCAAATGGAATTTCTGTTTTTAGTTCTTGTGGAATCTCCATACTGATTTCCATAGTGGTTTTACTGGTTTACATTCCCACCAGTTATGTGTAGAAGGGTTCCTTTTTCTCCACAGCCTCACTAGCATTTGTTACTTGACTTCTTGATGATGGCTGTTCTTTCCTGGAGTCAGATGGACTCTCAGTGTTGTTTTAATTTGCATTTTTCTAATGACCAGCAATGGTGAACACGTTTTCATGTACTTACTGGCCATTTGTACATCTTCTGAGAAGGATGTATTCATTTCTATTGCCCATTTTTTGATTGGGTCTTTTATTTTGCAGTGGTGTCTAATTCTTTTGAATCTTTATATATTCTAAATGTTAGTCCTCTGTATGAGGAATATTTGGTAAAGAAAATTTTCCCGTTCTGTAGATTGTCTCTTTACTCTGTTGGTTGTTTCCTTTGCTATGGAGAAGTATCTTGTTGGATTTTGTCAAAGGACTTTTCTGCATCTGTTGAGATGATCATTTGATTTTTGTCCTTCTCATTATCTGGTGGATTACGTTTATTGGTTTTTGAATGTTGAACCATCCTTGTGTCCTTGAAATGAAGCTTACTTGGTCATGGTGTATGATCTTTTTGATAATTTGTTGCATTCTACTTGCCAGTGTCTTGTTGAGGAATTTTGCATCTATGTTCATTAGATTTGCTTGTAGTTCTTTTTTTTTTTTTTTTGGTTGGATCCTTGTCTGGTTTTGGGTGAATCATGGTAATGCTAGCTTCCAAGAATGACTTTGGGAGTACTTCTTCCCTTTAGATTTCATTGAAGTGTTTGAGCAATATTGGTCTTAGATCTTCCCTGAAGTTCTTGTAGAATTCATCAGTGAATCTGTCAGGTCCTGGGCTTTTCTTAGGTGGTAAGATTTTTTATTACTGCTTCAGTTTCATTGTCCGTTATTGGCTTATTCAGGATGAGTGGGTAGAGAAAACATGGCACATATAAACAGTGGAGTATTATTAGGCCACAGAGAACAAAATTATGTCATTTGCAGGAAAATGGATGGAACCAGAGATCATGTGAAGCGAAATAAACCAGATTCAGAAGATAAGTATCCCTAATATACAAAGCCTAAAAAGCTGCCAATGTTGGAATTGTCTTTTGTGCTGCTTATGTCTTCTGTGACTTTAGTTATTTCTCTCAACTTGATGTGAAATGAGAGGAAAATTAATATCACCCACTACAGTATTTTTTTCTTATATAGCCTGCTTAGTGAGTGTTGACATCCTGTTAAGCTGTTTGTATAATCTTTCTTGCTGTTATGGGACTGAGCATTCTCTACTGTCATGCTCCCCACATTACCCCACCTCTCCTTGCCCTATTCTAAACCTTGAGTAGCAGTTTTGCAGACAGGGCGAGGGTGAAGAAGAGTGAAGAAGACGCAATAGATGGATGTGACCCACAGGGAAATCATGGGGCAAGAGTTGGGCTTTGGAGTCAAACTGATGATAATACAAGAGAGAAGGGTGGTGCAGTAAGGGAGGGTAATGGGAGGATGGATGTGACCAAAATACTTTACATGCATGTATGAAAATAAAAAATATTAATAAAAAATAGAAAAAAATTCGAAAGAGAGAAGGGGTAAATGCAAGGGGAATATAATAAAACAGCCAGGCAGAGAGGTAGTCTGAAAGGTGACACTGAGTTGGGAAATAAAAGATAAGATTTCCCTGGTTGCTAATTTTTTAAAAATGTCAGTTCCGTGTACTATTATACAAATGACTGAAGTTTAGATGGGAAGTTAATTTTTTCAGATTGATGTACTTGATTCAATGCTACAGAAAACTTTCCTTTTCTTAGTGGTAGGATTATTAAGGAGAAATGGTAAAATTAGAATCAGTGATTGAGTCTGAGATACCATTTAGCATGTTCATGCTACAATAAATTTTGAATTTATTTTGTTTCTGTTTTTTACAGGATAATTAAAGTGATTTTTCAGTCTTTTTAGTATATGTGCTGCCGAAGTTAGCACTGTTCAGTCTTTTTAAAAATCAGACTAAAATTTTTTGTTTTACCTAGTAAGATATAAAATTTGAAAGCTTTATCTAGGATATTTTTATAGCTGGAGCTAAAATTAAGATTCTTTTCTTATTGTGGCCTGTAAGGCTCTGCATGATGGGGCTCTCACCCACCCCCACGACCGTGTCCTGTGCCTTCCCCTTGCTCACTGGGCTGGGGCCTCACTGACTTCCCTTTGTCCTTCAGACCTACCTGCTGTTTCCACACTAGGGTTTTGGACAGTTTCCTGGGCCTTCCGCACCATTGATGTGTCTTATTGTTCTCTTCTCAACTCAAGGGTCACCTCTTCTCAGCACCTCCCCTATTGAGCTGTTTGATTATGTTTTCCTCTTATTTCCTTCATAAAATCACCGAAATCCAAAACAATCCATTTTAGTTTACTTACTATTTGAAAGTAATTTACTATTTGAAAAATATAGGCCTCTTAAAGGTTGATGCTTTAATGATATCATTTACCACTTTATCAGTAGTGCCAAAATACAGTGTATAGCATTAATAGACTATGAATGGATGAATGGATGAAAAACCAAACTTAACTGATTTCGTGCCTCCTGATTTTTGTACAGTAGATCTTCCTCTAATTGACAGCCTAATTCGGGTGTTAGAAAACGTGGAACATTGTCAGAAGAAACCAGAGAACTCAACAGAGTCTAACACAGAAGAAACTCAAAAGTCTGATTTAACTCAAGACGACTTCCACTTGAGAATCTTAAAGGATATTTCATGTGAATTTCTTTCTAACATTTTTCAG
The DNA here is from genome assembly GCA_004026905.1 of Hystrix cristata. Lineage (NCBI taxonomy): Eukaryota > Metazoa > Chordata > Mammalia > Rodentia > Hystricidae > Hystrix > Hystrix cristata. The sequence continues at coordinate 85,068 of PVJO010005662.1, read as the reverse complement.
GCATTAACAAAGGTAGGAAAGAAGTATTGGTGGTTTCCTTAGCAAGAGAAAGTATGATTGCTTAATGTTCTAAACTTTATTATTGCTACTTTTCTTCCTTGCAGTGCAGGGCCTTGTCCATACTAGGCAAGCAGTCTACCACAAGCTATATCCCTAGCCTGCTATTCTTTTTTGAATATATTAGTTCGAGAAAATAAAAAGGTTTTATCATCAATTTATAACCTTAAAACAGCAGCTGATATATTTTAGCATATTTATATATACATTTTTATATACTTTTAATCTAGTATACAGTATATGGTTTTCAAAGACTTTTATAAGTTATATTATACTTAATACTGTAAGTACTTTTACTCACTCTAGATGAATTCACTGAGAGCCAAATAATGAATTTTCAAAACTTACGATATTTTTTCTAAAAAATAATTCTTCCTGAATATGTTCAATGATTATTAGCATATTCTTCCTTTGAACATACTCTTTCTGTTCCGATACTTAGAAAAAATATGTTTATGAATATAACTATGATGAATGTATTTATACTCACTGATTTTCTTCACAAAGGATATTTCCTTTAAAAAGTTTTTATTCTGCTGAATTGAGTTTTCTGGTTAGTTTTCCATATCTGTATTTTCTAGATTTGGGTTATTAACTGCAGCCAGGGTTTCAGAAGGTAGAATATGAGGTTTGACATAAATGCGAAGATGACTGAGATGTAAGGGCTGCATACTGCCAAAATGGTGTTGACATTGCAAAAATACTGCCTTTACTTGACTCTTATATTAAGTTCAACAGGCGATAAATTGTTGATTTGCATTTTGATTTGCATTTTAAGTTCTAGAACTATAGCAGGAAAAAAAAGAGATATAACCAGAAGGTTGACTGAGAATAAGCCAGGGATATGTTGTGACAGTTCTTGCTTGTTGTATTTAGGGAACTTGGGCTTAATCTTGAGGAAACTGAGGAACTACTAAGGTCTTTGAGCATCAGATGTGATCGATTTAGAAAGATCATTCCAAAAGTGATAGAGAGGAAGGATTGGAGAGGGTTGAAGCTGGAGGACCAACTGATGGACCCTTAAGGTTGGTAATTTTCAGGAATAACCTGAAAAATGATGAGAGCCTAAATAACAAGTGTGTGAATGGAGAGAGGAAGGGTGGGAGAAGGGGGAGGTTTAGCAGAATAGAATCAAGTACTGGGAGGGAGGAGTCAGCAGCAGGAAAGAAGAAAATGTCTTGGCTGTGCTCAGGTTTTTGGTTTGTGCAGCAGAAACCGAGGCGGTGCCCTTTCCTGAAATAAAGAGTGTTGTGGAAAATATTTTTGATTTACATAAGCCTCCTAATGATGGTGGGTTGAGTTTGGGACATTTCAGATGCCTGTTGGGTCACTAATAACACTGATTTGTATTTATTTACCAGATAGAGCGTTAGAAAATTTCCTTTTTAGACATTAGACCTTTTTTTGTTTGTTTCTTTCAGGAGACTGTGGCTCAGGGGCTAAAGGAGGGCCAGTTAACCAAACAGAAATGTTCCTGTGCATTTCAAAACCTCCTTCCTTTCTATAACCCTGTGGTGAGTATGGGGAAATGTATAGGGGCAGCATTTCATAGTAAAATGTTTTCAAATGAGCACTCGATCATTTAAAAAGGTAGTGCCCTTGCCATGACTTACTGTCCTGTTGGAAAGATGTTTACTGGATAATTCATAGTACTGGCCTGAGAGTAGTTCTCAGAGGAAGGAGTCAGCATGGAATTGATAGTGTCCCCTTCTTTTCTGAAGTAGACAAAATATATATTAAGCAAAAGTAAGCTTCTTAGGTATAGTCCTTAGGTTTTTACGGCTCTTCAGATGACATCACATTACTGTCACTGGAGGCAATTTCAAAATAGGAACTTCACGGGAAAATGCAGTATGGAATGAGGGCGCAAGGTGATGTGTTGGCAAGGAGGATGGCAGCAAAACTCTGACCCTAAAGGGCATCAGTGGGCCCCGAAGGGGAGCAGCAGGAGGGTAAATACTACCTCAGGAGTAAAACACAATGATCAGGGGTAGTCACCTCCTTCAGAATGCTGGAGAGGACCATGCAAGAAGCACTCGTGCTGTGATCTGGGCCTCCGTCTGGGTGGCTGTCTGCTAGACTGTTTAGAAACCACAGGCAGAACATCTTTATTGGCAGCAATCAGTATGTCAAGCCACCTTTTCCTTCACTCTGTTTATTTGATTCTTTTGTTTGCTTCGCAGGTGGAAGACTTCATTAAAATCCTGCATGAAGTGGATAAGGCCTTTGCTGATGACCTGGAAGAAAGCTTCCCGAGTTTGAAGGTTCAGACTTAACAACTGAGTTGGAATCTCTTCTGTCCAAGAAATAAACTGCTTTTTTCGTAACTGAAATCAGCATATAGGAAATATTAGATAAAACTCACATGAGACGTAACTACCTAGTGTCTCCTCACGTCTTTCTTACTCCCCCATCTGACCTCACTTTTGTCTTTAGAATCTGGAGTTCACCACTCGCACTTCCCTTCCCTTTCACATTGGCTGTGTGTTACTGTACATCTGTAGTTGAAAGCAAAAATACAAGCTTATTATTGAGATTCTTCTTAGAACGTTTGAGGAATTGGTGAGGATTTTCTTAAGAACTCTTAATTTGGTTGCTGTATGAGTTTTGTTTTGTTTTTTGAGACAGTCTTGCTATGTAGTCAGACTGACCTGGAACTCACTATGTAATTGAGGTTGGCCTCAAACTCCAGATCTTCTTGCCTCAGCCTCCCTATGTGAGTTTTTTTTTTTTCTTTTTTGGGGCTGGGGATCAAACTCAGGGCCTTGTGCTTGCTAGGCAAGCGCTGTCCCACTGGGCTAAATCCCCAACTCCTCTATGTGAGATTTTTATATTTGTATCTACTACAAGTATATTCAGTTGCAGTACCAGAAAACCTGCTATAGACGATTACTACCTTAGAACCTACTAGAGCACTTACTACTAGTAGTAGAAAATGCCACTATAGTAGTTTAACCTGATAGTGCTTATATATTTTATGAAGTAAGTCCAGAGGTGGGCAGTCTGGCCAGACCTTAGAAGTGACTAAGGGACCCTTTCTCCTCTCATCTTTCCACACGGTCTGCTGTGTAGACTTTCATGTTCATGTTCATTGTTTTGTGGTTGAAGGGCTGGCTTTCATCCCCCTTCAGGAAGGAAAAAGGTAAAGGGGCTTTCTCCTAGCAGGATTTAACACTTTTTTGTTGGCAAAGGACAGCCCTCTTTGGCTTTCTATGTCATATGGCCGTCCCTAGTCGTAAGTATTTAAAATCTAGTATTTTTCTTGCTAGCCTGTGTAGGAGGGAAATGCAGGAGGGAAGAGGGGCATGAATAGCTTTGGTAGCCCGTCCATGGTGTTGCCACAACATCCAAATATGTTTTAGCCATTTTGTGAATGTAATTTGTGTTGATTTCTTTTCAGATTATTAGTAACAGCTCAAAAGCAGTTATTTCTATTTATTTACCTTTGTGACATTTCAGGTTTTTTCCCATGTTGTACCTATGAAGGTAGAGATGTTGACATTTTTATGAAAGAGTATTAGTGAAGTTTTCTTATTTTCAGCGTAATTCTAGTGGTTGAATTTCAGAAAATGATTTGCTTGAGCAAATTTAGATTTTTAAAATTAAGATCGAGAAGTTTAGTAATTTCTGGTTGTTTACAAATTGTGCTATACACAGTTTCCCCCTTATAATGCTTTGTCCTTCTTTATAATGCTTTCTAATGAAATGTAATCAGATAACAATGGGTACTTATGAAAGCATCTAGTTTGTATTATTTCAGATACTAAAACTGGAATTTCTAAAGGATTTAAAGAAACTGTTGGTGTGAATAACAAAGCCAGTGTTATAAACCCAGAATCTTTCAGAATCTTTTTGGATTTAAAAGGCAGATGCCTTAAATTTGAATTTTTGTGTTTAAGTGCTTGGTTTGAATTACATTTTTTGAAGTTTAAAAAGAAGACATGTTATCTTGTTTGTTTGGCTTGTTTATTTTGCAATATGAGGTTTGACCCCTGGGTCTTCACACATTGAGCTATATCCCCGGCCCTTTTTATTCCTTGTATTGAGACAGGGAATTGCTATGTTGCTAAGATGCCCAGGATGGACCGGAACTTGTTACAAGTGTGTTCCACCACACCTGGCTTCTTTGCCTGTTTAAAGGCTATTTTGTCCTGCTGGATGCGGTAGTGCATTCCTGTAATTCCAGCTACTCTAGAGGCTAAGGCAGGAGGATCACAAGTTCAAGGCCAGCCTGGACCACTTAGCAAGACCTTGTCCCAGAAGTAGTTGGGGTGTAGCTCAGTGTTTCTTGGTTCAATCTCCAGTAGCAAAAAAAAAAAAAAAAAAAGGCATTTTATCCCTATAGTGAACAGGATATTACTAAACTCTTATTTTCTTCACTGACGCATCCTTCTAGATTAAAAGAGCTTTTCCACCCTGTCATTAAAACTGCCTTGTTTTTGAATTATTTACCTTGATAACTTCAGCATGTAAGTGGGAAAAAGTTTTAAAGCCACCTCTTAACATAATGTTTTTGTTTTTGTTTTGGTTTTTTTTTTTTTTTTTTGGTGAAATACATATGAAAACTAACAGTAGGATTAAGAAACAACTCCTGCTTGGGGCTCAGTAGATCTTAAGTAAACACCATTTTCTATTCTGCAGGCTATAGTGATGATGTTGCACTAACTGGGTTTGAGTAAACTGAAGAGAGGGAATAGTAGGGTTATAGAGTATGCTGCCATTTTAACTAGGTCTTTTGTTTTTTGTGGTGCTGGGTATTGAACCCCGGGCCTTGTGCATTCCAGTATTTTTCTTTTTGTGCTCGTGTGAGATCTGATCCAAGAACTGCTATTAAAAATAATGTATTTATATGATGTCTTGGATTTGCTTCAGAATAATCTGGGACAAGAGGAAGGAAATGAGATAAAGGAGGAGATGAAAATTGGCCATGAACTGGGATCGCCAAAGCTGGGTGTGGATTGCATGGAGGTCTGTTACTCTGTTCCCTCTATTTTTGTACATTTGAGATTTCCTATTAAGGTTTTTTAAAAGCACATAAATCACACATGATTTTAAATCTGAGTTTAATTATGAAGGATGCTTATTCTATGTATGTCTCAACAAAAGTCGAAACTATTTTAATAGCATTAAATATTATTGAATTCAACAAAAATAAAACCAACTCAAAACTTGTTGGAGAAGATTATCATCAGTATATAACCAAGTATGCGAAACTATGATCTTTACTTCATTGTTTCAGCTAACCCAACAAGGAGGCTTTTGCCATGAGGAATGTGAGTGACTACTAACAGGCTGGGAACTGATGCCGTGTGTGATTTAGCACAAGGGCGGGAGGTGGTTTTCTTTTACTAACGAAAGGTTTTTTTCCTTTATGTTGATCTGGATTGAACCCAGAGAGTACTGAGCTATATAACTCCACCCCTTTTTATTTTGAGACAGGGTCTCGCTGAGTTGTTCAGATTGACCTCAAGCTTCTGATTCTCCTGCCTCAGCTTCCTGAGTAGTTGAGTTTACAGATACGTGCTACCATGTCTGGCAAACAAAAGCTCTTATTGGTGATCTTTAATGGTGTATTTTGTGGGTAGAGGAATAGTAAGGAAAAGAAGCTATAGAATTTTAGAGATGGAAGGTTTTTAACAGATCACCTCTGTCCAGTGCTCATTCTTTGGACTAGTCAGACCCACAGGAGTCTGGGCAAATGTCATTAGGGTCAGGCCAGACCTAAAGCAGGGGGATACTTTGTGGTAGATGCTGCCATCCTCCTGCTCTTACCTTATGTGTTCATGAACCTGACTGCTCTGTATTTCTGTATGGAAGGCAAAGTCTGCATTTCTAAAATTTTATGATGTGCCTTGGGTTAATTTGCATAAAGTCAACTTTGCTGAAATCTAGTTTTGTAATTTTATTTTATCTTATTACTGTATTTATTCTTCTGCTGTGTTGGGGGTGAACCCAAGATCTGACGTGCTAGGCCAGCACTTTACCACTGAGCTACACCTCCTGCCCCACTTACATCCAACACTGAACAACCCAGGGAACATCTGTAATGTAGGAACAAAAGAACCTCCATGAGTTTATAGTTAGTTTCACAGCCAAAGATTGTGGACTATTAGGCTACTCCTTATTCCACAATTACACGCCTGTGTGATTCCCCTTAACAGCTATATTTTCTGTGGACGTCCTTGCCTGCAAACTGCCATAGTTTAGCAGCACCATGGAGTAACCATTCTCATTTTGCACTAATTTTTGGTACTTTAGGTCCTTGGCAAGGAACATAATTCTGGGAAAGGGCCATGCCACACTGAGACCAAATCCAGAGGGGAGAAGATCTCTACATTGCACTCGCTGACCAGCTGTGGCTTGGCTACTTTGGACACAGGTGTGTGCCCCTAATACAATCAACCAAAGTCGGAATTAAATTGAACATGATAGAAAATATGCTGATGGGTTCAGAAAGCGTGATGGGCATAAGACTTAACATTTCTGGTAGAAATGGCCACCATTTGTTCAGAGTTCATTATGTGCGGATACTCTGAAGATCTTTACATGCTTTATCCTACAATAATTCCAGAGGGTAATTGTTATCATTTTGCAGGTGGAAAATGAAGATTCAGCTAACCCAGGACTTAAAACTAGGCTTGCCTGGCCCTAAGGATGGTCTTTGTAACTACCATACTAGCATCCTGTGGGTAGTCATAGACTAGATCAGGAAGGTGGTATGTTGTGTGGAGTAGACAGAGTATCTGCTTATCCGTGTCCTCAGAGTTGTCCCTAAATGGCAGTCTTTGGGCCAGCCAGGCATATTAATGTCTGCCAGATACCGGGTATTGTTCCAAGCACTAGGAAGATAGCGGTGAACCAAACACACCAAATCTGTGTGCTGAAAATTCTGCAGTGGGCAAAGCAGATGAAAGTCTTGCTTGAACAGGTCTCGCATTCTAGGGAGTCATGAGTGTGAGAGCAGGGGAAGAAGCTGTGGTCTTCATAGGTGGGTAGGAGAAGTCCTGCATCTTGTAGCAGATTGGGTCATTATCCTCACTTCACCCCTGCACGGTGTCTGTGTCCTGGCCATGGCTTCTTGGTAGATTGAGTGTACTTCCTGTGCCTTGAACTGGGGCTGAGCCAAGAAACTTGGGCCATCAGAATGTTACTAGAGCTGAAAGCAGAGGGCTTTCTGTGCTTATGCAGTTTGACTTCCTGGATTCCTGTCACGCACTGTGAGAAGAACAAGCCTGGGTAGCCATGGTCTGTGCAGGATGAGAAACGTGTGGAGCACACCTGACCCCCATCTGCAGCCCTGGTCCTGGATTCCAGCCTAACCTAGTGGAGTCGGCACCCAACACACCCGTGAGCGAGAACTGAGTGTTGACCGTTTTGAGTCTTTGAGTTTTAAAGTGGTTTGTCACAATCCACTATTGAAGTAATCCCTTTCTGAAATAGCCTGAGAGAGAAACTGCCTTAGTGCTGTTATTTTCCAGCTTCTTGTCTGTCTTGTATACCTCAATACATGTATGTAATGTTCAGTGATCAGATCAGAGTAATTGGTATGTCCATCTCCCCAAATGTTTATAATTCACGTGTATTGGGTATACAGTATTCAAATCTCTACTAGCTGTTTTGAAATGTACAATTAAATGTTGTCATCTGTATTACCCTCTTATGCTACAGAACACTAGAAGTTACTCCTCCTGTCCAGCTGCACCTCTACCCACTCACTTTCTCTCCATCCTCTACCCCCAATCTCCCCAGCCTCTGGGTACCACTGTTCTATGATGTCAACTGTTTTTTCACTTCTACATGTAAGTAAGAACATGGGGTATTTGTCTTTCTGTGCCCAGCTTCAACTTAACATAATGTCCTCCATTCCATTCTTAATTAAGATAACAAATCTAAATTGCAGGTGACAGACCAAGAAAATGTAAAAATGTGTGTGGGGAGGCAGGGAGACCGTTGCGTTCTGCATGGGATGCCAGCTGTCTGTGACAGGAAGCTGAATGATTTATTGCACATGTGCCTAAACCACGTGCCTCACAGGACTGAGGAGGATGCTTTTGTGTAAAACACTGCAAAGGAAGACTGCCGTCCTCAGTGGCACATGAATGAGTGTGACTCTGAAGTCAGTGAAAATGGTGAAGTGCCACGATCACATTCTGAAGCCTGGTGAAGGAGAGAATTGGTGTGCAGAGGCTCAGCTGTAGAATCAGGAGTTGGTCATTGGTTTGAGACAGGGGAGAGCGCAGAGACAGTTCCAGACTCCTTTCTCGGGCTCCTGAGTAGGGTATCGATGGCCTCAATTCACTGTGACAGGAAAGTAACCCAGGGGAGGGGCAGGCATGGGAGGTAGGTAGGAGATGTGTTTGATTTGAGCATGTTGAGCTGCAAGTACCTTTGGACATCCCGTGGCAGATGTCCAGTTTCCATATGGACCTGGGACTCTGGTGAGAGAACGGGACTAGAGATACAGATTTAGGGCTTTGCACAGAGCCCCGGGGAGCGTGGACAGTTTAAGGACTAACAGTGTCAATGGGAGAAATAGGGTTGTACCGGAAGACATTCGATTAAATTGGGAGAAGTTTAGACCAAGCAATTGGATTCAGAAGGAAACTGCTGACAAGTGGCGCTCTCAGAAATCCACCATTCTCATCTTTGGAACTGACTGCTCTACACAGAGGCTCGGTAAACACAGTCGTGCGATGGGTTGGCATTAGACGCTTAAAATCACCAGCTTTCTTACAAGGATTCTGTATTTCACACCCATATCCAAGTAGGTACGGCATGGTGGAATATACACCTAAAGGAAATGGCACAATGCATTGTATATGAAGTATGATTTCAATTATATTAAGATGCATAGAATATTATTGATGAGGAAAAAAGGAGCCCTTGTACACTGCTGGTGAAAATGTAAATTAATACAGCCACTATGGAAATCAGTAGGGTGGTTTCTCAAAAAAGTAATAGAGCTATCATTTGAGCCAGTTGTACCACTCCTTAGTATATACACCAAGGGGACTAAAGTTGGCATACTGTAGGGATACCTGCACACCCATGTTTATTGCAGTACATTTTATAATAGCCAAGATATGTAACTGCCCGAGGTGCCCATCAGTAGATAAATAAAGAAAATGTAGTATGTATATACAGTAGAGTATTATTTAGCCATTAGGAATGAAATTTTGTCATTAGTAGGAAAATGGATGGATCCAGAGACTAGCATTTTGAATGAAATAAGCCTACACAAGCAAATATTGTATGTCCTCCCTAGTATGTAGAATCTAAAGAGAATGACATGAAAGTAGAAGAGAGACTATTATTAGACAAGAGAAGGGGAATAAGGGGAAAGGAGAAAGGGAGAAAGGAAGGGGATAGAATGGATAAAATCATTATACACATTAAAATCCAATATTTTAAAAAATTAGCAGGTACTACTAAAACAAAAGAAAAATGCATAGACTGTCAGACAGAAATGGAAGATATAATAATGGTGAGGGGGGCTGATCAAGGTCCCTGTGACCTTGGCTTAGCCTTTCTGGCATCCTTATGTGTAAAACAGAAGCAAGCACTGTCTGCCTTATAGGATTATTGTGTTAAATTAGATTTTTAAAAGGCATTTTGGAAGTTTTAAAAAACTATGGATTTCACAGAACGAAGGCACTTCCAACGGGAAGATGATGTTTGCTGTTTAAATGAATTGACTAGGTTTCTTGAATGAAAAATCTCAACATCTGAAAATTCTACAATCATGTTTATTTTTCATTAAGTGGAAATGCACTGTGGTCCATATCTCATTGCAAATCTGATTGATTTGTACTAGAACATCAAGGGCTCTTTGGCTACGGGCTTAATGTGTACTCCTGCAGTCTCTAAATACTTTTCCTTGTGAAATGGTTTTAAATGAACTTTAAAACATCGACTTCCTGTGCTCCACTGCCAAGGCTACAGCATATATTTGTAAAAACTTTTCTGCTTGCTAGGACAACTCATTAATTACATACTACCCTTGTATCAATATTGGGCTTGTTGACTTGCAAGCTGTTTCGAAGTGGAGGCCTTACTAGACCATCTGCCAAATGCTGCCATTGGAAATGCTTTTCTCTATTACTGTAATGAAATCACTAAAATCATTTCCTGTTTCCAGTCCTTGTTCAGATCTTCTATCTACTGTCAATAAGAGGATATTAAAATACTCAGGAAAGTCCACATATCCTTTTCATCCTGGCCCACAGTGAAGCACATGGTTTTGTGTTTTAGTGATGGAAATAATAAATAATCAATGACGTCAAGCCTATTGTAATAAAAGAAGGCTGCTTATTAAACTCCCTTTCTCCAAATGTTTTTCCTTTGACATCATGGTATCTGTTTATAATGACTTTTATGGGTTTTCCCCCTTACTGTTCTCGGTTTCTATGATTGCATGAGAAACTGAAGTTTTGGGAATAGCCCCTTCACAGACATGACATGTTCCTGCTCAGGTGCCGTGTACGAGCAGACACCATCAGTGGGGAAGAAGAACAGAGGCTTTCTATATTTTGGAGGAGTTTGACTTCAAGTGAGGGCTTGCTTCCAGAAAGGGGCAAATGTTGAAAGCGCGGTGGAGGGATGGGTGGAGAGTGTATATGTGCTCAGCCCTAAATTCAAGTGAATGAATATACCATGGCCTCATTATGTCAATCAGCATAGGATCATGCCTGTTGGCCCCATGCCATGTGAGGAATTTGGCACCTCTGAAAATTTCACTCTTCCTTTGCCACTGTATTTGGGAAGGGTGGTCTCATTTGTAAATCCATGAGCATATGTTCCTCAAAATGCAACTGACTGTGGACTTTTCCTTTCTGTGTATAGCCAGGAACAAGTATTCATTTAGCCAGTCTGCAAGCCAGGAAACTCTTAAGTTCTTTAACTTCTTTGTCATGGATATATCTGTACTGTTATCATTGGAAGAAAAGAAATCTGTTGATGTTGTGGGCCCTGGAATGAAGTCCCTAAATTAAATTCTCTCATTTATTCTTCTTATGTTTGTTTTAGGTTTGTACAAACCAGATAACTTGTTTATCCTAAATGACCTGTAGGAATTATTTCAGTTTTTATGATTGCAGTATTCAATATTCAAAGCAAATTAGGGACATCTCGCTCCAAATGCAGCCCTCTGTTGTGCACATCAAATGGTGGCCAAATGGTCTGTAAAGATGCAAATTTCACATTTTCACATGAGCCTTGAGTCATGTAAAATGGTAGTACAGTACTGTAGATTTTTCTCTTTCATTCTATTTGAGCATGTTTTAATGTGGGGCAGCTGTTTCTTTAGAGCTGTTGTGGGAAAGCACACAGCTTCACAGGATAGCGCACGGAGTACTTGGGGATTATTTTGTCTTTTAGGAAGTGGCTTACTCCTTAAAAGGTTGTGCCCTGAGCGCTGTGGCCCCAAGGAAAGCCAGGAGGCTCGTGTTGCAGAAGCCCTTTGGAGCAACGTGCCAACCGCTCCGTAACCCTGAGCTGGCTCTCCTTTGATGGGGAAATTAATAGTTTCCATAATCACATCATCCTAGTCAGACTTGAAAGAAATGGAAGGTAATTGAAAAAGATAAAAAAAAAAGAAAACCTTTCTCTCTTATTTCCTTTCTGAGTCTCTCATTTAAAGAAGCAATCAGAAAGAGAATCAAGGTTTCGCTGCCGATGACAGCCAAGATGCTTATTTCATTGTGCAATTCTGGATATGAAGAACTAGAAGAAAGCAGTTAGGTGGTGGAGAGGAGGTCGGCGCAGGAAGAGGGGCACAGCTGGCTGTGCCGAAATGATTCCAGACAGGGCAGAAACACTGAGCAGCAGGCGGGTCCAGCGTACGTGTGGAGGGTTGTTCTGTGGTGCTGTGCACATCTGATCCTATGGATATTCAGGAATAAATGTGGAGGGAGCAGAAAGGGGTTTGGGGTTGATGTGATTGTAATCAGAAGAATTGGGTTGGTCTTGGGAGTTTTCTCTGTGTCTATTTCTACCAGAGAGGGGCTTCCGTGAGCTTGATGCATGCAGGCCAGAGTTTGGAAAATACTTTGATTAAAGTCTTTCTTTTCTGGGGCTGGGGATTTAGCTCAGTAATTAGAGTGCTTGCCTTGTAAGCACAAGGGCCTGAGTTCGATCCCCGGCATCACAAAAAAAAAAAAAAAAAGTCTTTCTTTTCTGACTCTGAAATTTGAGCTCAACTTTTTCTACCTGTTGTCATCTCTTAACAAGTTCTCTCAAACTGTGTTGTAGTGCTGATTTCTGTAAGGTTGCAGTTGGGGAGTTTCAGTGGGCAGAAGATTGGTTCTCATAGGAAAATTGAAATGTTAATGGAACATAGATTCTCTTAACTGTCATATTTTCGACCAGAGATTAACTTCCAGTATGTGATCACTAAGTACTTTGTTGAAATTTAATGAACTATTAAGACAGAAACTGAACTGTAGATGAACATTTCCTATTTATTCTTTCATTCATTCCACAGTCTCTTGTGATTTAACTTACTATTTTGTTGGTCACTGTGCTCAGTAGGACTAAGGAGACGATGATTCAGACCTGAAGGAAACAAAGGAGCTAGTTAATAGCTGTTCTCTCCACTTCTGAAAGTGAAGGCCCATGTCTCTTTTCCTGAAGCAATGTACTTTTTCACTCCTCCCAGTTACACGCTACATGGAGATTTAGAGCTCCCCTACATTTGGGGCTTACACAACTGTAAGGTACAGGTCCTTTTGTGAGTGGATGTCTTCCTGCAGTTTTTATGCAGGCCCAACAGCACTTTTCCCCCTCTCCTCTGCTCATCCTCCATGACAAGGACAGCAGACATGCTTGCCTCACTCCTCTCAGGGGCTTCACAGCGAAGTCACCTCTCAGGCTCCTCCCGCTCCAGCCTGGGGCTTGGCCCTATCCCATCTGCAAAAGGAAGCCCTGAGGTTAGCTTCGTTGAGCTGCCGGAAGTTCCACACAATATCAGCATCCAATCGAGCAACAGTGGACGTGACAACAAGCCTGCTACAGCAGGGTCTGGAGGGGAGGAGCTGGTCCAGGAGGCTGAAGTAGTGATGTGTATGTAAGGGACTCTAGGGAGCTCTGTGGATTTTCAGCTAAGCCAAGAGACAGAATCTTGAATTTAAATTAGCTGCAGGGCACAGCCTCAGATAACATGAAGCCACCAGCACCTTGCAAGCCAAGAGGCCAGAGTTGGAACGAACATGCTTCCTCTTCACACCCATCATGAGTTCTCAGAGCTACTCCTGGCCTCCATATACTTGACACCATCTTAGGAGGAACTCATTAAAGACACTAAATTTTTCTTTTTTCTTTTTTTTAATTAAACACCAGATAGTTCTTAAAGGGTCTGTTCAAGTTATCGGACCTGAGTAAACTTAAACTGAAGTACATTTTTGGTTTATTAGTTTTCCTGCTAGTAACAGGTAGAGGATCCAGAGAAATATCTGTTTTGTTATGGGCAAAAATGAAGCTGTTAGCTTTTCTTTCCACATCTGAGTAGTAGTATGAATTGAATTTTGGACCACTGCAGCTTGGGAATGAGTAGGTAGGGGTGAGGTTGCCAGGGTGTTAGCAGACAAGAATCCCTTGAGACTTCTTTTAGAATCTCTATAGTCAGATATATCTACTCCTCCACGTACATAGGTTCATTTCTAAAAAGGAAAGAGGACAGTAGATTAAAAAAAAGAGATTTGTCACTTTTCAGGAAGCTTGCTGACTTAAGTCTTAGAGATTTTATTTTTCTCATCTTTCTTCAACATGAATGAATTTAAAACAGCAATAGAAATAGTATCAGAGACATATATTACTCTGCACTTACGCCGCAAAGCTGATACCCTTCCCTGTATTTTCTTTTTTAAATTTATTTTTAAATTTTTATTAGTGCATGTTTGGAGTATATAGTGATGCATAATGAATGCATCATGTGTTACAGGTAGTTGGTCCATGTACATAACACATCTGAAATCTTTTCACCTTCTTGGTAAAGTTTGTGGTAAAGTAAAAGTCTGATTTTTCAGGGCGAGGGGGGTGTGGCTCGTTGGCAAGTCATTTACCCAGCATGCACAGTGCCCTGGGTTCTCACCCAATCCAGGGAAAAACCCTGGTGTTCCTGTGCCACTAGACTGCAAGATTCCACGATACAGTTTTATCCTGTCCTTTATGCTTACGGGGCCAGGCCTGACCCATGGCGCTTGGGCTACTGATGAGTATATTTTCTGTTGCCTTGCTGATTTCTCAGCACTTAGTAAAGTGAGTTTCTGTTGATAAAATGTGTGGAGCTGTCCTTGTGATAAATAACGTGCAGTCACAACACATTCCATCTCCCATGCACTTATTAGACATGAATTCTGTGCCCTCTGCCGCCTTCTGTGACCTGGACCTGAGCGACTCCAGGTCACTGCTGTGAGGGTGTCATGGCCCGGTCTCCTGGGATGGGATGAAGAGGGAGCGCGGTACTTGTCAGGCAGGCTGTCGGGTCTGAAGTGACCGTGGTCTTTGCCACTGCAGCCCTATTTTTTGGCTTTCTGGTCAGCACTGGAATCTTCGGCTCTATGGCCTGTACAGCTCTAAAAACCTTAATTCTTTTTACTTCTCCCTCCTTGCCTACTCTTCCCTTCCCTTCCCTTCCCTTCCATTCCCTTTTTCTTTCTTTTTTTTCTTTTTCTTTTCCTCTTTTTTCCTAACTCCCAGAGCCTACAGATGACTGAGTTCATTTATGCATTCAACAAACAGCTACTGATTGCCAGCGGCATGTCAGGCAGGATGCTAAATGCTGGGCATACAGTGCTTGGCATATGGCATACTCCACAGGTGTAAGTTAAAAAAAAAAGAATGAAAACTATGCTTGCTATCCAGAGGCACAGTTCCCTGAAGCTAACATACCTTAAGCTTAAGGTAGTGGTTCCCAAACTTTGAGGCGCATTGGAATCACTCAAGGATCTTTACAAATTACCCATGCCTTCTTCCCACCCCTAGACTTTCTGGTTTAATTGGTATGGGGTAGAAACCAGACATCAGGTTTTTTAAAAAGCTGCCCAAGGGTTTCTAATGTTGAGCAAAGTTTGGGAACCACTGGGTTAAGGGTCTGTTCCTTGCTGCCACCCCTTATTTGCTGAGAATTACCTGGTAATTTTGGATCTGAAATTCTGTACTTTTTTTTTTTTTTTGAAGAAGGCCCCTAAATTGAATAAATTCCATGTACCCCATAACATGGATCTGACCTTCCCTATCCTTGAGGTAGTCTTAGTCCAATCAGCTGGTTATTCAGCCAGCATGAGCTTTTTAGAATTGTAAATTGACTGCACGTCGCAGATTAACAGTTCTCTTAATGGCTGCCATCACATGGAGCTAAACCCTTACAGACAACAGATGTCACTCTTTGAGGTTTTGTGCTTATTTTTTGGCCCATGTCCTTTGCAATGATTTTTGCAATGCTTTTGGAAAGAACTCCACTGTGGAGTTGAAGAATTGGTTCTGCGCAAGGTTCTGTGGTTTTATTAAGTGTTGTGTTATGTTGATTGGGTTTCATGGTCAACACAGGAGGTTTTGACTTGATAGCATTTCTAGTGCAAGATGTTTGAAAGAGACACACGGTGGTCCTTTTCTTTGTTCCCAGAGTTCTGTACCTTGCAGTCTCCCCTACCTTTCCTGGAGGAGTTGCCTGGTGATACTTATGAGCTGATTTAAAGCTCGACAACATTTATTCAATGATTTTATTATAGGGGCAAACAATAACCATTTCTGCCACACTTGGCACTTCCTCTTCTGTGCCTTGGGCCAGGTGCACATCCAGAAGTGTGTCTCTGTGACTCAGCGGAGCGAGTGTGAACATAGCCTGAAGAGAGAATGGAGTGCCTGGTGCAGGGGCCACGAGAGGCTCTCGACAGAGTGTAGAAGTGGCTCTGAACTCGTGGGCTGGCCCTGTGAACTGTATTTACTTGTGTCATCTACAGAGAGCAAAGCTGACCCAGGGCACTCTGAGGCTTCCTTTTCCTGGCCACGCTTTGTTGTGAATCCTCTTGGCTAATGCTTATTAGCAAGTGGCAGGTGATTGTGCATCCGATTATCAGTGGCTTTGCTGCCCACTGAGGAAAATATTACATAATACATAAGCTGGGCCCTTTCTTCTCCCCCGGAGATGAATAACTACAAACTAAAGGCATCAGCGCTACCCTCTGTCTGGAAAGCCTGGGGTTTTACTAATTTCTGCCCCAGTGGCATCTGCAGGTATCCTAATATCTGGCACCTATGAGAAAATGCCCCCGATTAACCTCTTCTGGGGTGGAGTCCAGAGCATTAGTACCTTGCAGGCAGGGTTCCCCCAAAGATCTCTCCTTTCTGTTCATTTGGGACTTGGACCCTGGCTTTCCTTGGCTCTCCATGTGGCCTGATTTCTCCTCTTGACTACTCCAGATGGTCACATTCGGCTTCTCCCGGTGTCCCTGACAGCTATGAAACCCCGGCCATGCTCCCTTGAGCTTGGCTGCAAAAACAAAGCAGGGAGGTTAATCATCAGGGTTACTCATTTCCCCCAATGTGGACTCAGTGATATCCTTTCACAAAAAGGTGTCTCTTCAGAGATTGTTAATTAGACAGATGGTACTGGCTTTGCTTTCAAAGCTGCTTTCAGCAGCCCCAGCAAATGCTGTGTGACTTGCCATAGGAGAAATGAGTGGTGGCACTGAGAGGGACGGTAATACCTCACTGAAAACACAAGCAGACATTAGGGGAGCAGACACTGGGGAAGCCGAGCCCAAGCACTGGGCCTGTTTTCCTGAGCACTGTTGGTTCTCATGTTATGGATAGCCTCTCTACCCTGAAAATTTGAGTAAGCTTCCTAATGATTCCTAGTGATTTGGAACACTCTGTTTCCCTGGGGAGTGGCATTTCTCACATTGTTTATTTTAACTTGTGCAGGGATGTACAAGTCGGTGCTATTCCCACTGTCATTTTTCTAAATCATGCTACCTGGACTCACTATATCTTGGCTCTTCCAGATGGTATTGAGTACTTTCCTAATTCACGTAATTCATAATTGAGAGGTTTCTATAGGATTCAGAACCCAAAATTAATGAATTCTAAAAAAAAAACCCAAAAAACCAAAACTGAAGATGAAATAAGTTCTCTGGGTTCCTGAGTTCACTTTTTGAAAAATTTGCTGTACATTGAGGTAAAAAGGACCCTGGGATCAGTGAGGCTTGGATTCTGGTCCCCTCTGTCATTTACTGTGTGACTTTAGGCAGCTATAACATGGCCAGTGCAAAGATTTGTCATGATCCATATTAATCAGGCTATTTTGCCCAACATGTGAGAAGTAATCAGCATTTCTTATGATGAAGCAAAGATACCTAAATGATAAACAGAATTTTGAATTGTGATTTTAAAATATGTAATTGAGAATGGAAGCAGATTTGAAATTAAACTTGCATAATGCTTGTTTTGTGTAAGCAGACTCAACCACATATTGTTCCAGAAAGCCACCAGGTGTCACCTGAGACTAGTACTCCCTGAAGGCACTGCACTGTGAAGATTACTGTTTTTGGAGAAGGATTTAATAGATTTGGATTCTGAGGACTCAAGAGATTAGGTCCCAGCCTGAACTCTCTCATCCATCTCTTTGACTCATCAAATTAATTTCCATTTAAACATGAGTAGAATCCCATATGGCTTCTAGTATCTGGGGTTTTCTCGGTAGAAGCAGCCTCTGCTTTATACTCATAGTTACATAAGTGAAGCTTTGACCTTTCTGATTGCATTTTGGCTCTTCACCACATCATTCGTTTCTCCCCATAGATTTGCTCATTTTTGCATTCATTCATTCCTTCATTATGTCAGAATAATTACTTACTGAGCACCTCTGTCTGACAGGCATTGTGCTGGATTGTGGGCCATGGAGACAAAAGGTACAGTTCTTGCTCTGGAGGAATTCGTATCAAGGAGAGACGAAGGGAACAAATAATTATGACACTATTGATGGAAATAAGCTTGAGGCGCCTTCCTGCTGTGGTTGTGGTTCTGGAGAGTGACTGTAGCTTGTTTTAGGGATCTCCACTAATGAAATGATGAAACCTAGGCTAAACTCGCACTGATTCACTAGCATGAGAATCACATTTTCTTCTAGAAAGGGGGCCTGAGGAGTAAAATGGCATAGGCTAGAACAACTGGTTTCTAGTTCATATTGTGTCATTTATAAGCGGTGAAGCTGTACACA
This sequence comes from Hystrix cristata, assembly GCA_004026905.1. Classification (NCBI taxonomy): domain Eukaryota; kingdom Metazoa; phylum Chordata; class Mammalia; order Rodentia; family Hystricidae; genus Hystrix; species Hystrix cristata. Next base: position 66,797 of record PVJO010005662.1, on the reverse strand, counting down.
AAGCATTGAGCCATCTGAGCCTCGGTTACTATAGATCTTTTGCAAATGGGAAAGGGACCAAGGGATGAAGTGTGGGGCATAAAAAGAATTAAGATGCATTATGTTCATGTACCAACTCCCCATGATGAATGTAATCATTGTGTCCTGCAAACACATACTAATAAAATTTTTAAAAGGACCAATGTAAACAATATAAATAAAAGCACTTTGTAAAATAAAAACCACTATATATATATATATATATATAGAGAGAGAGAGAGAGAGAGAGAGACTATTATCAGAAAAAACCCCAGCAGTTTGCTGAATGTGTACACAAACACACTTTTCATCTGAAGCAAAAATTGTGTTTAGGTTTCTTCCCCCTGATTGTACTTATTTTTGTTTCTCTGAAAGGATTTTTCCTTAATCATACACATAAATCACATAGTAATATCCAAACCAATTGTTCCTTTGACCTAAGTCTCCAGTCCCAAGACAGTTAGTGTGTATTTAAGGCTCACTTTGTATCTGTGGACCAGCCTGAGAATGACCTTACAGGGCATGCACACTGTGCGGTGCAGCTACATGTGGCTTTGTCCCTACTGCACACAAAAGGACACACTTCCTCTTCATACCTTCCACATGCCATATACCCACATTTGATATATTATTTAATGACTCAATGCTAAAATTTCAACATGACTTTTGCTATCTTAGAAGTATGACATCTTGGAGCTATAACTTAAAAACTAATTGTGGAATAGGGAAAGCTAGTGTTACCTTTCAAAGTGTCATAGTCTATTTGTATAAGGCTTTGGAGTTAAAGCATCTATTTAACTCACAATATGAGTGGGTTAGATTCCATTATAAAGCTTAAATATTCTTTCATTAAAGAAAAAAAATCTACTTTTATGGTTTGTAAGACAGGAACCTAATATAAAAGAATATGTAATAAAAGCATAAAGAAAAATTAGGTAAGTGATAACAAAGTAGAAAGTGGGAATTGTAAAACAAAGAATAAAATTCGAGGGAAAGACAGTAAAGCAACACAGTGATATATCATAAACATAAAAATAATAGAGCAACTAAACATATTAAGTAAAGTTTGTTAAAAATACCAGGAGAATTTGGTTAAAAAACTGTAGGGAGTTTAATCTCTCAGAAATGGACAGACCCAGTAAAAGAAAAATTAGTAGAGACATTTTACATTGTTAATTTATATATTTGTTTTATCTCTCTATCAAATCTAGTACTTATGTGCCAAGCATTATTCTACATGTGTTATAAATATGAACTCATTTAATACTCAAAGCAGCCCTGAGATAGGCATTTTTTTTTTGAGATAGGCATTTTATAGGTAGAGAAATCAAGACATGGAAAAGTGAAGTTGCCTGACATCACACAGGTGGATGAATGGGAGGCCTGCATTTGCCCACACGGCCCTTTCTCTGCGTTCCTGTACTATAAGTGCACACATAGATAAACCCTTGTATCTTGTGGCAAAGGCTATTCGGGCTTGTGTACTTGGTTCTCATCTTCTTCCTGGACTTAGGGAAGGACTACTTCACAGTTCTCTTGCAGTAAGAAGGGCGATGTGATTTAGTATAGCTAGTGAAATGAGATAAATTATTGTCAATGAATTAACTGCCGAAGCATCTGAAAACTAGTACAGCACCTCACCTCAAAATTCTCTTCCCTTTCTGTGACACCCAGGGATTCAGACGACAGAGCCTTAAATGGGGGTTTCCTGAATCCCCGAGCAACTGCACAGAGACTTGCAAGGAGGAGAGCTGCCCAGAGAGCTATTCGATGCATGTTGGCCTCAAGTGAGAGAGAAATAAGCTTTTACTGTGGTAAAATAATAAAGGGATAATCAATCACTGCAGGATTGCTTGCTCTTTCTCAGTATGTACTGATCTACTAATGGAAAATTCACATTTATTTCTAGTTTAGTGGGACATCCATAAAACTAGCCACATAGAACATCTCAGCAAGTTCCTCAGAGGAGAAGCATTCTGGCACATTCTCTGATTTCTGTTCATTAAAGGCAAAAAAAATTATATATATATATGGGTTTTTTTTTTTTTTTTGTGGTGCCAGGGATCGAACTCAGGGCCTTGTGCTTGCAAGGCAAGCACTCTAATCACTGAGCTATATATGTATTTTTATATATGCCACATAATATGTAATACTTGCTTTTTTTTTGAGACAGAGTCTCACTGTGTTGCTGGCCTGGAACTTCTGGGCTCAAGTGATCCTGCTGTCTCAGCCTCCCAAGTAGCCGGGATTACAGGCACATGTCACTGTGCTGGGCTCTATACACATTTGTGTTTTGTTTTTGTTTTCTTTTTGGTGGTACTTTGCACCAGGGTCTTTGCACTGAGGTACATCTCCAGCCCATTTTTTATTTTTTATTTTGAGAGAGGGTCCCACTAAGTTGCCCAGGCTGTGCAGTCCTTGTCCCTCAGTCTCCCAAGTAGCTGAGATCCAAGCAAGCACCACTGTGCTCAGAGACAGTTGTCTTTTTCAAAAACATTCTTGTTTTGGCTTCTGTGACATGAAATTCATCTGAGATTTCTTCTTCTTTGGTGTCCACTCCTTCACATCCCCTCTTCTCGCTTCTCTTCCTCTTAACTTCCAAGTCACAGCATGGGCTTCCTCTTGCCTCCCAATACAGTGTCCATAGGAAATTTCATCTAGTCCTATGATTTTTATATAGTATCTTTATATATGATCATTATGTCTGTAACTTCTAAATTTATATCTCTGGCTATGATCTCTTTATCTCTTTCTGAATTTTGGACTCTCATCTTCTTTCTTTCTTTCTTTCTTTCTTTTGAGATAGTGTCGTGCTATATAGTCTGTCTGTCTGGCTTTGAACTTACTTTGTAGCCCAGACTGGCCTCTTGGAGTTTACAGTCCTCTTGCCTCAGCCTCCCAAGATCTAGAATGACAGGTGTGTTCCACCGCAAACCATGAGGCCTCCCCTTAATGTTACACAACATCTTCATTTGGATAGCTAGGGCAACTCAAGCCCAGAAGTCCAAAGCAGACAATTTTCTCTTCCCTGCCGACTTAAGTTTCCCTTCTCCTGGTCCTCATGTCAGTCAGTGGAGCCACAGCCCACCCAGTGGCCCAGTACAAGGCCGGGCCTCATTCTCGATCCCCTTTCCCTTACCTGTCTCCGCCTGCCTCTGCCATCAGCTGACACTACTGACTTCATCTCCAGAACACTTCTTCAATACGTCCTCCGTTCTCCCCATCTCCTCCCTTCCCCACATCCACCGTTGTATCTCACCTGGGCTCCTTTGACAGTCTTTCAATGATCTCTCAGACTCTGCTTACTCCTTGCTTTCCCCCACTTGGCCCCCTCACTGGTGCCCATCTGCTCAGCTGAGAACTGGGAGGAGAAGGAAGGTGTGATTTGGAGGTCCCCTTAAACTGTAGCATAGAATGTTGATTTGACTGTAAAAGAAAAATTGTAACTACAAGGTATCTTAAATGAAGATAGAAACAAACAGACATCTTTGATGACACAGAGCTGATACCTGTAATGTCTAGACAGCATTTAGGTATCAATAAGAAGAAATAACCTGATTGAAAAATGAGCAGTGCCAAGAAACTCACATGGGAACACATGTCTAAATATGTTCTCAGTTCTGCCAATTATAAATGCTAATTGAAAAATTTTGCTAGTCAGATTACCAAAAGTTAAGGAGATTAATAGCATTCACTATTGTAAGGATGAGGATGTTGTTTTATATTTTTTCAAGTAGAAATGTTAGCTAGTATATTCTTTTAGGAAGGCAGTCTGGCAGTATTTCACGTCTGGAATCAGTTCTACAGAAATGCTAGAATGAACACATATATACACATTTGAACACAGCTTCTATCATTCATGTTATTAATTCAACAAATATTTATTTTTATTTTGAGATAGGGACTCACTCTGTTGTCCAGGTTGTCCTCAAACTCTTGGATTCAAGTGATTCTCCTGCCTCAGCCTCCTGAGAGAATATTTATTAAGAGACTACTATAAGCCTGTGTGCCAGGCACTGGACTAGCCAATGAAGATTTAACATAAAAAAGTAGTTATTTCCTTGTGGGGCACATGAGTGAACAAAAGTCACACAAGTAACTGCATGAGAGCCATTGTTAACAAGTGTTGTATGGGAAGAGGGCAGGGTATGAAAAATGGGGAAACGGGAAACCTAATTTAGGCTGTGGGTGAGAGGTAGACTTGGCATTAAATGAAAAACTACAGGTTGAGAAAGGAGTAACCCCTTTTTGGACTTCTGATCTCCAGAAATATAAGATAAAAAATATGTGTTGTTTTAAACCACTAAATTTGTAGTAATGTTTAATAGCAGCAATAAGAGACAGATGGAATCTCTGAGGATCCCTTCCTCTAAGTCTTTTACTTTAATTCTTCCAGAACTTCCAGAGAAATACTTTTCTGTCCTATAAGAAGCCAATTAAACACTTTTCATTAGACAAGTCTATCAGAGATTTCTTCAACTTGGCAGGAACTTCTCAGAATATGTGAATTTTTGAACTGAACCATCGAGTTCAACAAAAATTCTTAAAAGGTGGAATCCAGGCACAAGGCCAAGATGTTTTGGAAGTGGTCAGCGGCATTTAGGAGTCTACCAAAAGAATAGGAAAGCCCAGAAGGCCGGAGTGCTCAGGGTCATGGGGCCTAAAGCTCCGGCTTTTCTCAGCCCTCCAAGGTGACCTCACACGGGCATCAGTGATGACAACTGTCCAGGCCTCTCCACCCCAGAGCCAGTGCCCACCCAGCTGTTGCAAACTCCGTGGGGATGATCTAGCTGAATAACTGGCCTCGCCTTCTTTAACGTGGGTGATTCAAGGCCTCCTGTAGACCCAACTTTAGGAAGGTCATCTTTGAACTTGGCACGGGTCTGAAAGCTCGCTCGCTCTCTGACCAGTGTTTGCCACTGTATTGTGGTAAGAGACCTGGTTTTACAGTCAGGGCTTGGCACTTTTTCGTGTGTGTGTGTGTGTGTTATTATATAGATAAAAGAAAAACTGCAGAAGAAGTGAAAGCTGTAAGTGCCCTGCACTTTAAAGTGCTCGGCCAGATGACTGACCAATGGCTGGTATGTGCAGCTCGAAGCCCAACACTTACATTAAGTGTTGGGAACTCAAATCTACAGATACTGTAGAGTCACTATTCTCATCGCAGAAAGGGCAGAATCACAGAGGTGAAACTATCAGCTGCCAGGGACTGGGTGTGGTGTGGTAGTGGAGGGATTGAGACACGATGTTGGGGGGGGTGATGGAAATTTCTGTATTTTGGCTAATTGTGTACATGTGTGTCAAAACTCCAAACTGTACGCCTGAGAACAGTCAACATTATGATGTGTAAATGGTACATCAATAAATTAATTTTTCAAAAATTGGAGAAAAGCGTGTCTTACGGTATAATGTGTTATATGTACAGTCAGCCCTCCATACCCATATGGATGCATCTGTTGGTTTCAACCATCCCTGAATTGTAAATATTTAGGGGGAAATTACCTCTGTATTGAACATGCATAATTTTTTTCATGTCATTATTCCCTAATCAATACAGCATTACTATTTACATAGCTCTTAGATCTTATTAGGTATTCTAAGTAATCTAAAGATGATTTAAAGCATGAAGGAGGGTTTGCATAGTTACAAAGCAATGCTATATAAGGGACTTGGATGTCCCAGCATTTGGTGCCCAACATGGTCCTGGATCCAGTCCTCCCAGGATACAGAGACGACTGTCTAGTCCTTTGGAACAGGATCTAAAAGCACTCAACCAACAAATAACCCGTTCCAAGTATTTGACTTCCAGGTCATGTTCGCACAGCATACAGTTTGGCTTTCTGTTAACATAACATGCTCATCATCAATTACAGCGGGACTGAGCCCCTCCCTTCTAAAATGTTCAGATTGCTCTGCCTGAAACAGGAACCGCACCATGAGGGCGAAGAGGCGAGACCCGGCTCGGGCCAGAAGCGCGCAGAAGGTGGAGGCGGAGGAGCGGACGCGGCGGGGATTCCGGGCCCGGGAGGGGCGCTCCAAGCCGACCGCAGGTCCACAGTCAATAATGTAATCTTGGTTTGGAGGAAAGGTCTAACTCATTGTTTAACATTAGTCAGACTTCTGTGGATAAGGACGGCCCGACGTTAGCTTAATTAAAACGCCAGTAAATTCGCCTGAAGACCGAGGGGAGAGCGCAGGGTGCGGGCTGACGGGCGCCGTCTGCACGCGGAGGAGGTCGGCTCCGAGTTCGGGCTCGCTGGGAAGCCCCAAGCCCGCCCGCCGGTCCTCGCTTCTCATTGGCCACTGCCGGCCGCCCCGGCCGCCTATTGGCTGCTCCGACGTCCGCTTCTTGCATAAGGTGCGAGAGCGCCGTTCCGCAGTCTGAGCCGGCTCGCAGCCCGGGCGCGCGAGGTGAGTGGGGTACGTCCCTCCCGCTGGGATCCGGGGCCGCCGTCGAGGATTCTAAGGGCGCTTAGGCGGCGCGAGGCCGGGGGCAGAGACCCTCGTGGGAGGTTGGTTTCCACCGGGAACTGGGCCTGGAGAGACCCACTATTTCTGTGGGTCAGAAACAGGGTCTTCACCGGTTACCTTATTTAACATTTAAACAAACCCGTGAGGCAGACAATCTCTTGGGTTTTATAGATGAGGAAAAGGGTTCAGAGTGAAACCCAAGTCTGTGTGATTGATTGCACGTTAGCATAAACAGGCAATGTTTTCTTTTCCTTTCCATCAAGGGCAACATCTCTTTTCCTTCTCCCACGAAGTGAACCCTCGCCAGACTCTTCCAAAGAAAAGGGAGTCTTAGATGCGAAGCCTCTCGGTTTCTCACCTATCCTCGCGACCTCCATCCTTCCCAACAAGACTGAGAGCTCCGTACAAGCTAGCAATCGACAGAGAAGCGTAGGTCCTTGAAGTTCAGATCTAGTAAGAAGTCCAGGTACATTTAGACCGGATTAAATACAACTGTTTGATGTTCAGAGATTTGCAGTTAACTGCTCATTGATGTTCTACTCTGTTTACCTTGGGGAGAGAAAGACTAGAATTGAACTTCCTAACTCAGTGAAAGTTTGTATCTGTCAATTGTCAAAGAAGGGTGGAATTCCAGCTCTAAATGTTTTTGTGATGTTACAGTCTCCGGTGTACATATTTTTTCACTGGAGTCTATTTAGATTACCTTTAGCAGGGATGCATTTTCTATTTCTCTTTGCTTTCCCATTTCCTTTGTTTTCTAAGATAATGCTTTTTGTGGGCAGTGGTTACTTTTGTATTTCATTTCCAGTTCCAGCCTCATTCCCACCCCCCAGCCCCATTTAGAAAAGAAAATCAAAATTCATTAGGGGATTCCCTCTGAACCGGTCCATCTTGCAGCTTTTAGTTCAATCTTCACACAAAATCTATGCTTTTAGAAGACTTTGAGTGTGCTTTTTGTTTCCTATATGAGAAATTTAAATTTCGTTTGTTATTGATTAAACTAAGGGAAGCAAAGATTTGGTCAGTGTACACAACTGTGGAGGGCTGATGACATGACTCCCTTCTCGGCCTGCCTTCCTTTTTTCCAAAGGTGTGTCATGCACCCTGGTGCATCTTTGGGAAGGAAAGGCAGTAGGAGAATAAGAAAAGGGAAAGTGGCTTGGCTGATCAGGGAGTTGATTTAAAAAGAAAATATATACTTCTTGAAGAGACACTGATTCAAATTAATGTGACCCATTAGTCATTTTGTAGCCTTTTATTTACCAGGATAGTAATTGTAAGGTTTTCCTCTGGAAGAGTAGGAGTGTGTAGGAGGTTGAAGGGAGAAAGGAAAAGGGAAAATATTGAGGTTCTGAAAAGAGCTTGGAGATGTTCGAATGAAGGATAAAAGAACTGGTACCTCATTAGCTGTGTCAGCCAGGCAAAGTCATGGCCAGATTTTAGAGAAGATCAAGGCCCGGTCCTCTGTAAGTGCTCTCTTTTTTTTTTTTTTTTTTTTTGGTTGGGATGGGGGCAGAAGGAATAGGAAAGGGAGTGAGGGTTTTCTTCTGGTTACTTAGCAAATGCTCCTTCTAAGAACTTTTCTTCTTAAGAATATTTCAAAATCTTAGTATAATAAGTCATTATATCTCTAAATAAATTTTTAAAAAGCCCTGGATATAATAAATAATTAATGTATCTGCCACCCTGCAATCTCAGGGTCATTCTCTTCTGTTCGTTCATACTTACTTAAAAAGGCCGTCTCTCCTCTCCTCCTGCGTACATAGGTCTGTACATTCCTCAGAGGCAAATTGTCTTATTTTTTAATGTTTCCTGCCTTAACAGTAATGATGGTGCTTTGTTCTCGTGACAGTACTTGGGTTAAGATTCATTCGTTTTTACCACTAGTAATTATTTGAACCACAGGAAAATCCACATTATTTTTTAATTTTTTTTAGACAAGGTCTCACTATATCGTCCAGGCTGCCTTTGAACTCACTATGTATCCCAGACTGACCTTGATCTCATGGCAGTCCTCCTGCCTCAGCCTCCCAAGTGTTGGGATTACAGGTGTGTGCTACCACACCCAGTATGGTTAATTTTTAAAGCATTTTAAATTGAGACTGTTTTAGTTCTGTAGTGAATAAATGGGCACAATGAAAAATAAACAGCTTAGGGAACTTAAAACAAGTGAAGATGAATTACATTTTTAATTCTATGTCTCAGTCTCTTTGTGATACCTGAAATAGCTTAATTTCTTCTGTGGACAAAACATCAAAATACCAAATCATATTATGGTATTTTAAGATACGTAAGAGAATTTTGGATGTTGTGAGTTCTAGTTAGCTCTTTGGTAAACTGGCTATATTAGAAGGGTTAAGTAGCATGCCCAAGGCCATACGCTAATTAACGAACATCAGACCAACAGTGACATATGTCTGACTTCAATTCCACATTTTCCCTATACCATTTTGCAGTATAGGTGGTCGATGCCAAAGATGACAAAGTAGATACCTGGTGTATCTTCTGTGAAAACAGCTTTCAACTAGGACTTTCGTTCTGCCTTCGTCCTTGCTTCTAGTTGAAAATTTTGTTTTACCTGCTGCTTTTCTGAGTATTTTTAGGGTAATCTGGGTGAAATCAAGTCTCTATGTTAGCATTCATTTTTTGGTGCTGGGGATCGAGCTCAGGGCCTTGTGCTTGCGAGGCGAGCACTCTAACCACTGAGCTAAATCCCCAGCCCCTGGCATTCATTTTTAAAGACTCAGTTTTAAATGTGTTCTAACATTGTTTAGCTGTGTGATTGTGGGCAGTTTCGTTCCTCTAAGCTTCAGTTTTCTCTGTGATATAAAACAGCTATAATTCATATCTACTTTCGAAAATTTTCTGATAATTAAATGGTATAGTACTAGTGCGTGATATCTGCAGGCATTTGACAAGTGCCAGTTCCTTATCCACCCTTGTCGCTAGGGGTGAGTGGCATCTAACCATCAGTAAGGTAACAAATCACTTTTTTTCTTATCTCCATACTCTCTGAATTTACATGTAGAAGTCCTTCAATTTAGTACAGTACATACCTGACAAATATTTGTCAAACTAAATTCCAAAGTATCAGAAAGGTTAAATTCTAAAACAGAAAATTGTGTTCCACTGGCACGTTTAGTATCGGGCTGTTGTTTATGACCATACAGTTGAAAGCAACTGAGCCATATTTGGTACTTTATTCTTTCAAGTCAAGTGACTTGTTTCGGGGCTGCCTCCTATGTTGTGAGGCTCCCCTAAAGGTGACACATTGTGGGTTAAGGAGGAAGCTTGATGGATGAAAGGGAATGCTCACAAGAGCTTTCTGGTCAGAAAGACAAGATTGCATGTTGCTTCCTGTCTTAGTTATTTTTTTGTTGCTGAGACAAAATACTGGACTTATGACTGCATGAGGGTTTGGGGTGGCATCCAGATATAAGCTGTAACATTCCACCCCTGGCCCCCTAAAAGACTTATGTGCATCCCTTTATGCAAAAGGCATTTAGTCCATCTCTAAGAGTCGCCAAAGTCCTGACAGTTTCAGAATTGCTGAAAAGTCCGAGTCCAAAGTCTCCTCTGAGATTTGAAGCAAACTCTTAACTGTGACCCCCTGTACAAATGAAAAGAAGGTTAAACATTTCCAACATACACAAGATAAACATTCCTATTCCAAAAGGTACAAATAGGGGGATACAAAGGAATGGGACCAAAGCGAGTCCAAAATCCGTCAGGGGAGACATTAAGTCCTGTAGTTCCATGTCCAGCATTAGTGCAGTCTGTGGCAAGATGTGGACTCTAAAGGGCCGCTCCACCCCTACAGCACTGCCAGTGGTTGTGTCTCTCACAGCTTCTTTCTTGGGGCAGCGCTGCTCCCTCCTTGTAGCTTTCCTTGGATGATCCACGTTCCTCGCCTCTCCAACCTTCTGGGGTCTTCACTGCACCTTCAGTTCATACTTCACGGCTTCATGGGCACACTGCCTGGCCTCCCAGGGCTTCTTCTGAAATCTGGTTGGAAGCCTTCCTAACCCCACAATTTTTGAATTCTGCATGCACCTGAAACCAGAACCATGTGGACAATGCCAAAGTCTGCCGCCAGCTGGACTTTAGGAGCTGAGTGCTTGGATTCCTTCTCTATTGACTTTAGGAGCTGAGTGCTTAGATTGCTGAGCACGCTGAGCCCGATCCGGAGGAACAAATTCCCCAGGCCACTGCCATTCTAGAACATGGTGCTCTGGGACTCTCTTTTCAAAGCAAAGTCTTTTACCTTTGCAATTTTTGAGGCTGCAAAGGCTGGAGTCCTGCTCATGACCTCAGGCCATCTTTTCTATTGTCCTGTTTCTCTTCAGCAACCAACTTTTCCTCTTCTCCATTTTTGCAGGCTATATCTTCACTGGAGCTTCCTTTCTAGCCAAACTAAAAACTTTCCAAGGCATTCTGCTGGGCCCTTTGTTCTTGATTCTCAACATAAATCTGGCTAAAAGCCCTCAATAGTAGCCATGCCGCCACCTCAACCTTAGACTGTCTTGAAATTTCTTCTGCCAGATTAATTAGTTCACCACACTTAATCTCAGTCTCAGGCAAAATCTCTGGGCATGAGCAAAATGCAGACAAATTTTCTGTCAAAGCATAACGCATATGATCTGGAGTCCAACAGCCAAGGCAGTCCTGTTCCCAACTAAAACCTCCTGCGCCTGGTTTTTCCCAGATATATTTCTATCAATATTCTGGTCTTCTGAGATCTGACTAGAATCTCCCATCAAGTTCAGGTTACAGCATTCCAGGGCTGCTTCTTCATCCAGCATCTCTAAACCTTTCTGAACTCTTCCCTCAAGCCGGTTCCAAAGACACCTGAACCACACGGTCAGGTACAGTCACAGTGATGACCCTACTTCCCTGATATCAAAATCTGTCTTAGTTACTTCTTTTGTTGCTGAGACAAGATACCGAATACCCAAAGTTAAAGTACGAAAGGCTTATTTCAGCTCACAGTTTGTAGAGGTTTCGGTCCATAGTTGGCTGGCTCCAAGACAGGGTGGCGTTGCAGAGGGGCATCGCAGAGGAGGAACAGTTTGTTTTGTGGCAGGCAGAAGGCAGCAGCAAGCAAACAGCAAGCCTGCCTTCCCTCTCTCCCTTTATATTCCATCAAGGCTGTAATCCTATCGACTTTCCTATGGGAAGTCCAACTCTCCCACACGTAGAGTTGGACTCCCATTATCCACACTGTTGATCCCAGTATCACACCCTTAATCCACATTCACATACTCTAATCCAGCCTCCTTCAAAACTCCACCTATGACTGCATGAGGCTTTGAGGCGGGGGGACAAAGCCTAACACCTCCCTTCTTGTATCATCCCATAGAAAAGCATTTCAAAATCAGGACTTCAGTTTAATGGAAAACTCCTCTGTCCTTATTTTTTTTTCGTTAGTTTTGGGTCATACCAGCTGTGGTGCTGAGACAGTCATAAGAAGATCAAGTCTAAATTCCCCTGCACCGCCCACATGTGGCCTTCTGAAGTATCTGACCTCACCTACCTTGCCTACATGATCTTGCACTATTCTGTAGCGATTGGTCACCTTCTTTTTTGTCTTTCACCTCCACATCTCCTCCTCCTCTATCTCTTTTTTTTTCTTTCTTTAAGATCTTACTGAAACACATCTTCAAGGAAGCCTCTCTAAACAGATACCAGAATAATCTTGTCGCTGCCATCTTGTGCCATTTGAGCTGTGACAGTTCTTGTTCTTCTGTGTTGTCATTCTCTCTGTACCAGACTTTCAGTCCCCTGAGGGTAGGGGTGGTGTCTTTAACCAATATTTCATTTCATTCATTTAGTGGCATCTATCCACTGGCTGTTATGCACAAGGACAGTGCTGGGTGCTGGAAATACAAATGCTAAGTAAAAGCAGTGTGATTCCTGCCCTCACGTAACACAGTTGTGGGGAAGGATAGACAAAATCCAATCCCTTCAAAACGGAGTCACAACTGCACCCATGACTGTTGTTATTAACAGCAGGCTGTGGTTCTGTGATAAGCAACACTGAGGGGAGTTGACTTGGACAGGTCAGGACTGGCTTCCACACTGTCATCAGCATATCTGTTCTGGGTGACGGCCCACAAGCTTGGAGGGACAGTGAGCTCAGTTATATCATTTTAAATTGTTGCAAGTTAATTCCACTGAGACTACAACATGAAGTTAGGCAATTGTGTTGGTCAGTTTTCCATTGTTGGAACAAAATACTTGACATTCACATCTTAAAGAAGAAGAAGAAGTTTATTTTGGTTTATAGTTTCACAGGTTTCAGTCCATGGCTGACTGGCTCCAAGGCAGAAACATCACGGTGGAAAGGTGTGGTGGAGCAAAGCTGCTCCCATCATGGCGGCTGGAAAGCAGAGCTCAGGGGAGAGTGCCAGGGAGAGAGTTATAGCCTCCAAACGTCTACCTCCACTGACCCACCTTCTCCTATTGGGCCCCGCTTCCTACAGCACATTCAGCTATAGTGGATTAAACCACTGATGAGTATAGCACCCCCATGATCCAATCACCATTCCATGAATTTCTTAATCCAGTCAAGTAGACAAGGTTAACTGGTACAACCATTACCAAAGGAAAGCTAATAAAACTAAATGCTCAGCGTGCTGCTTCCATTTATTGAAATTTTGTTTCTCAAGTGTGACTCTCTTAATTGAAAGTCACCAATGCAAAAGTTATTGTACGTACTTTTATCCTGTACAGTATCCTTCCCCTCTTTCCCCTCCCAACACACAGCTGAATTTATAACCATGTAGCACTTGTAGGCTAGTATTGGAAAGGCTTCAGGGCCTAAGGGGGAGGGGATACTGTGGACCTAAAGGAAAGGAAACAGTGATACTAGAAATCTGAAATCTGATTAGCAGTTACCCTTGTAGCTCACATGTATCCAGAGCTGGTCCTGCTCTTGAGTTGCAACAGAAATAGAAGGAGCTTGCTGCCTTGTTAGGAGGCAAGATGTGTAGGAGCAAAACATTGGGGAAGCCATTCAAAACCCAGTATAAGGAAGTACTAAAATTGTGAGAGGGGAAGGAGGAGGGAGAAAGTGATGATAAAAAGAATTAAGATGTGTATCTACTCCTCACGAGGAATGTAATCATTATGTACTTCAAACATGTACCAATAAAAAGTAAAATAAAATTGTGGTGGGAGGGGAGGTGAGACTTCCTAGAGGAAGAGCATTTGCTATCAGGCTACTGGGAAGACGGCAAGAAGCTAGTGGGCCTGAATCATAGCCTAGAGGAGTGACTGGATTAGAAAAATGAATAAAAAACTACTCACTTGTACGTATGTTGGTACATTCTAGTCCGTGTGAGGCAAGGTGTTGTCTTATTTTGGTCCCATTACCGACTTGCAAAGCACATCTGAGGAGGGCATGGTGGTGCGTGACTAAAGCCGAGCACTCTGCTAGGCTAAGCCAGGAGGATTGCAAATTTGAGTCCAGCCTGGGCAATTTAGTGAGATCCTGTCTCAAAAACAAAAAGGACCAGGGATATAGCTCGGTGTGAAGGGCCTGGATCCAACCTCCAGGACCAAAAACAAACAAAAATCCAAACCACAGCTGCATACTCAGGTTTTGTAGGTGAGGAAATGGTGGCTTGGGGAGTTCAGTGTGCCCCAAATTATGGGATACTGTCCGTGCTGCCCAATGTCATTGTTGGAAATCTGTTAGCCTTTTGTCTGTATTTTCATACTTTAGTTTTAGAGGATCATTCCAAATTCATCATGATTGAAGACAACAAGGAGAACAAAGACTACTCCTTGGAAAGAGGAAGAGCAACTCTCATTTTTTCCTTAAAGAATGAAGTTGGGGGACTTATAAGAGCACTGAAAATCTTCCAGGTAAGCACTGTTTATGTATCTGCATAAAACTGTTCTAGAAAGGAGTATGTAAAATGTATGTTTAAAATATAAGTGATGGTTAGTTCTTCAGAGGTAGGGTACAGAATTTCTTAAGAATTTGTGTTTCTAAAGTACTGTGCATTTCTAAGATATGGCCAAGAGATTGAGACAATTCCTCAGAGAGTAGAAACAGCTAATAACCAAATAGAGGAAGGAGATTTGCTTCGTAGATGATTTCAGAGAAGAATATTTTAATTATATTTTAATTAAATAAAATATTAAAATTTAACAATATACCCCATCCTATATATTAATGTCTTATTTGATGACATTAATTAAATATTAATAAAATACTAAATGATATTTTTCTGATAGCCAAGATTCTATAATTATATTCCTCTGCCATTAGAGTTTCAATGCATTTTGTCTTCAAATATACTCTCAGTGTACTTAAAGATACATGGAGGAGAACTTGGTATAATGTAGGGAAACTATCTGGTAATATGTATTTATGAGTCTTAAAAATGTTCATATTTTCTGATCCGATAATTCCACCTTCCATGATCTATCTTAAAATAAATGGATAGATCAGGCAAAACATGAATGTTTACTGAACTCTTACTATATGCCAGGTGCTGTGCTAGATACTAAGGATATGGAGCTGAATGAAGTGGACACAGTGCCTGCCTCACAGAGTATATAATCTAATAGGGGAAGATAAGGTAGTAAACAAGTAAAGAGAGTATTTAAAGAAGTGCATATGTGTAAAGTGACTCCAAAGTACCAGGTGATGGCATTGAACTGGGGGACCTAAGCTAGTTTAAGGGATAGGTTGAGATATGCCAGTAGAACACTGCCGTGGGTAAGCTCGTGGGCTCTGCTGGGGGACCAGCTGTGTTCACATCCTTTCTCTGTCACTTATTAGCTGGGTGGGTGGTCACCGGCAAATTAATTAATCTCTTCATACTTCTCTATAAAATTAGAAACCCTGCTCACCTCACAGGGTCATCACGAGAACTAGTAGAGTTAATATATTTAAGATGCTTGTGATAGTACAGAGTAAATGATAAATAAATGTTGAGTATTTTTAAAAATCAAATTTATATCTGTGTGACATACTACTATATATCTATTTGACAATAATGATACAAAGAATTAAAAAAATAAGCAAATAGTCCAGGAGAGTTTGTGGTGAAAAATATCAGATTTCTTACCATAGCCTCAGCTCTATTCTCTAGAGGTAACCTTTTTAAAACTGTTTCTTTTCTTTAGTTCATTGGCAGTGAATTATAAAATATAAATAATGTTCTATTTCTCTCTGTGAGATATGAATTTTACACGATATTTCTTCTCTATTGTAAACAGTGATATCAATAGTGTCTTTCTTTCCTTCCCCTCCTTCTCCTCTTCAAATTTGATAATTCATTATTTTTATTCTCTCAATTACCTTTGGGTTTTTAAATAATTTACCCATTTCCTTCTCCTATCAGCTTTCATTTTTATTTTATTGTTATTCAATAAAAGTATGCAAAGAATACTTGTGCATGGTCCCAAAAGCCAACACATACTATAAAACTAGTCAGGGCTGGGGATTTTGCTCAGTGGTTAGGATGCTTGCCTTGTAAACAGAAGACCCTGAGTTAAATTCCCAGCACAACCCCCCCCCAAAACAAAACAAAACAAAACAAAAAAACTAGTCAGGAAAACAGCAACTTTGTGCTCCATCTGTCTTCATTCCTAAGTATCATTTAATTTTTTTGATAACTGTGGGTGCAGAGAGTTGAGTTAACCATACTCATCAAGTCACATGTTCACTGCCTCCATTGATTTATGCAGTCTCTTCCTGTCTTATTTTATTGTTCTATTCAATCTCAATCTCTATATTCTGATAGACACCTGCTGCAATATGTTTGATATGTACATTGTCTTATTTTATGTGTGCTTTAGAATATGAAATGTTTATTTGTGCATATAATAGTAGTAGTTTACATACATGTTATGGTGCTGTAAACATCTTTGCTACTCAGCTCTGTGTTTTTAAGACTTACCTGGACTGCCACAGGTACACCTTGTTCATTTTTCTGACTGCTGCCTGGTGGTCTGGGGGAGCATCCATCCCACTTACTTATCTTCAGCCTAGAGGAAGCAATCATTTCAAGCTTTGTAAACTACTTTGCTAGTATTTTACCCGCACTTATTTTGCTTCTATTTCTTGTTTTTGTTTTTTTCCCAATTGTAGGTGTTATCTATTGATTTCCTACAATGGAAATAAAGATTTAGATTTCTTTACACCTTTCTTTACACAGTTCAGAGGCCTCCTCAACTTCCCTCCCCACATTTCTTAATGTGCTTGAGAAATTTTCTTAATGTATGTATGTCCCGTTTTTTGGCTATGTCAGTGTTTAGTGTTTTCTTAAGATTATGTACATATTGATCAAAGAAAAGCTGCCTTATCCACTATTATGATGCCTCCTTTCTTAAACCACAGGATTGCAGCATAATGTTTGAAGACCTGGACCTTGCAGTTGGACAGCCTCGACTTGAGTTCCAGTTTTGACAGATATTAGCTGTGCACCTTTGGGCTAACTGCTTAGCCTTTCTGTACTTCTGTTTCTGTAATTAAGATAACTTATGGGCAAGGTCTCACTTACTACTCTTACTTTATCTCGATTTTCTTGACTATATTTTTCTTCCAGATAAACTTTGAAATTATTTAGTTACATTTCCTCACCAAAATCCATTGAGATTTTGGTGGTGTTCAACTTATATATTTAGGAAGAATTGATACAGTATTTTGTATCTTTTTTCCCAAAAGCAAAGGGGTTAGTTTTATATATCCTTGTCATCATTTAGAAAATGCAAATGCATTATTATAAAAAAGAAAATAGGTGAAATGAACGTCCTTTTTACTCCTGGCCAATTCCAGTCTATTTCATAACTGGCTTTCTTCTGTTGATTTTATAATATTTTATGCACCTGGATAAACTCTGCCTATTGCAATTGTACTCTGGTACTCTTCTTTCTTGGCTCATCCCTACCTTTGCTGCTACAGTTTCTTCCATTTGGAATCCCTCCTTCTTCCCTTCTGTCTTCCTATTCTGTTCGTCCTTTAAGACTCATTTCAATTACCATTGCTTTTCCTTAGTATCCAAATTGGTCAGGGAACGTACCCTCCTCCCCTAAGTCTGCATATATGGTACCCAGATTGAAATATATGGTAACCAGATTGAAAGAGACAATCTGGTTCAGCTGCTTATTAAGTTTGTGGGTATTAAGTACTCTGTATTCAAGCTGTTCATCTAATTTTCCTGAATATATTTTTGCAGATGACTTTATTTCACAAGTCATAACATCAAAATACCACTTCCTGAAAACCAGTTTTATTTTCCAAAAACTCTTTCTGTCCAGAGCTGGTGTTCTGATTTGAATTCCAATTAATTCTCAACTATCTGAGGAACCCCTACAGTATTGGCTTTTGGAGGGTATGATGGATTTTGTAGACTTTTATTGGATAGTGCATAATATTTGAGGGGAACTTATTTTGCCATTGGTAGCACTAAAAACATCTTTTTTCCCTTTTGGTTATTATTATACATGTGAAATTGGCTTTTGATGGTAATGAAAGTAACCTTCTCAA
The DNA here is from genome assembly GCA_004026905.1 of Hystrix cristata. Classification (NCBI taxonomy): domain Eukaryota; kingdom Metazoa; phylum Chordata; class Mammalia; order Rodentia; family Hystricidae; genus Hystrix; species Hystrix cristata. Next base: position 48,802 of record PVJO010005662.1, on the reverse strand, counting down.
AGACTCTTACATTTGAGGCACTTACATGTCACCGCTGTCCTCTCGTGCACAGGAGAAGCGTGTGAACCTGTTACACATCGAGTCCCGAAAATCAAAGAGAAGAAATTCAGAGTTTGAGATTTTTGTTGACTGTGATATCAACAGAGAACAACTGAATGATATTTTTCATCTGCTGAAGTCTCATACTAATGTTGTCTCTGTGAACCCACCAGATAATTTTACCGTGAAGGAAGATGGTAAGTTTGAAAAGTGAAAATGCTACTTAGAAGATTAACTACCTAATGTAAGTCCAGTCCCACAGTCATCTTGAAGGCATGAAGGTAAAAATAAAATAATGTCTTTTCAGATCTCTCATGGTCTTGTAGTGAAGGAAACACAAAATATAACTGCTGAAAATACTAAAAAAAATTATAAAGCAGTATTCAATTAAGGGTGAGAAAAGTAAAAAGGAAACCTTGAGTATAAGGAAGAATCAAATGGTTATAAATCAATTACCTCTGAATTATTGAATGATCAAGCATTTCTTGATTCCACGAACCTCCAGTTCATACTCCCTGAGCACTTAGTAACTCTCTCAGAGTTTAGCGTCTATTGAATGAATATTGGAATTTGTTGAGGATGTTGGCGTGTCTGACAACTGCAAGGTGAAATACACCATGCACAGCATGCCCACCAAAAGCAAGAGAAAGTGGCAAAGCCTTCTAAGGTTTCAGATACTCCTATAGCAAAGATAGAATTGAAGGTCTCCATTAGTGACAACAATCCTTGTAGTTTACTCGAGACAGAAAGACAAATGGATAATTCAGCCATGTTTTATATATGGTACTCAATCTACAATAATCTCTTCAGATTATGTTACAATATTTGGAGTATAATCAGGTCTAATGTTAATCAGTTGTGTACTTGTTGAGTTGTATAATCATTAAAATATTGATGTATCTCCACTTGGGTTGCCAGTTAGAGCTGTTTCCCTGAGTTGCTTCCCAGCATGCTTGGAGCTGGCCTTGCTGCAGATTCTTCCCTGGATCCCCCATGCCCACCACTAGCAAGGAAAGGGCCAACAGAGCGGGAGTCTTAGACTCTGCTGGTGTCTATTTTGAGTGATCAGCTTCCGTGTTGGACTTGTTTTTAAATCTCTCGAATATCATTCCTGGATAAAGTAGAGCGGTGCACTGGAGCAAGGATTGAGTTCTTGTCCACTCTTTTGCACTGGAAATGATTGCCTTGGGTAAATTACCTCGCCTCTCTGGAGTTTGGTTATCTCATCCATAAAATGCAGAGTTTTGTAGATAGCTCGCTGGTTCTGTTGACATCTAGGGTACACCAACAGGTACCAGACATTCCCACTAAGAACTAAAAATACCAAAATATGCAGTTCCTATCCCAAGTCATTCCCAGTCATTTGAGAAAGATAGATATAATAAAACATAGCAAACACATCTAGAGTTACAAACATAGTGTCACAGAAACCCAGAGAGAATTAGCTTTCCCTACAGGGTCGGGGAAGCTTTTGGGGAATGACAAGGTCTCATTAGATTTGGGACTTGAAGGATGAGAAAGATGTTCTCAGGAAGTCGAAAGGGTGAGGTGTAGGGTAGGTGGGAGTGAGACAGATATTCCAGGCAGAAGAACATATGCACAGACCCAGAGTCTTATGACGAGATCATGGTGCAAGGACATTAATGAATTTCCAAGATTTTTTTTCACCAACAAAAATAGACGTTCAAAGTTCTTATTAAACCCACGCTTTGGTCTATAAAATTGTACAATAGCCAAATATGCGGCATAAAACATTTTTTAAACTTTTGGTCTGTAATAAAGTACAGTCCTTCTCCAACACTTGGGAAATCAGTCTGAAGACTCAAAATTTTTTTTTTTTGTGCTGGGGATCGAACTCAAGGCCTTATGCATGCTATGCAAGTACTCTAACCACTGAGCTAAATCCCCAGTCCCTCAAAAATGTTCTTAAAGCTAAAAAATCTTGCATAAAATTTACTTCTTAGAAATGGATTAGGTTACTCATGTAAATGTTGCTTCAATGTACAAATTAAAAATCTCATCCAAATGTATCAATTTCTCCTTCGTTATTGCCTTACTTAACATCACTTTTTCAACTTTTAGTGGGTTTTTGTATTTTGCAGGTATGGAACCTATTCCTTGGTTTCCAAAGAAGATCTCTGACCTAGACTTTTGTGCTACCAGAGTTCTGATGTATGGATCTGAACTTGATGCGGATCATCCTGTAAGTATTTTTCTTTAATAAATGGTTTCATGAAAATAATTTTAAACAAACTAAAAATTAAAGACAAATTTTTTTTTGAGGAAGTATTTTTTTCTAGACTGTATAGCATCTTGTTTTAATTTAGAGTTCAGGAAATGTTAGACCTCCACATTGGTGGAACTGAAACTAGCTACCTAAAAAACATGTCATGTCATTGGCTCCAAAATACCTGCCCCACCTATGCCTGGTGTTGCTGTTTATTCCAAGAGGTATTTCAAGAGCTGTATCATTTTTCAGGATGAGTTGTTGGAAAGGAGAGTAAAGATGGGCTGCCCAGCATGAGTGATTTATTAGGCAGTTGGTGAGCTAGGAGGTTGATCCTTTGGAAAATTGTACAGTATGGAAAAGATTTGGAGAATTAGTCTAGAGCATTCGTGAATCCTGAGCATCAGGCTTGCTTATGGAGGCTCTAGGCTCCTGGAAGGGGAGTGGGCAGTGAGTGCCATTACGGAGTTTTGCAAACCAGGGCTTTAATCTAGCTTTTTCCACTTACTCACTGCATGAGTGTGACCTTATGCTGCTTTGGACAGCCCTCTGGCTGATGCACTCATTTATTTTATAATCTTATTGAACAAATATTGCAATGAAATGGAGTACTTGTCCTAGCTGGAGTACACATATATAAATAAACATACACAAGATAAAGTGTAAAAAAAGTGTGTGAAATGATATTAGTAAATTACTTTAGAATGTGCACAAAAGAACAGACACTCCTAGTTGAAGAGATCAGTGAAAGGCAAAATTTCAACTGGACTTTTCAGCTGGACTTTAAAAGATTTCAGCAGGTAAGTGTTAGATAATTAAGGATGAAACAATATGAGCAGAAGTTCAGAGGCAAGAAAATCTGGAGCATGTTTATGGAGAGGTTAGTACATTAGTTTTACTAATCTACTACCAAATCCTGCTATTTTTCACCTCCTGAGTATTTCTCAAATTTGTCCCTCATTTATCTCTACTTCTTCATTCCTTAACTGGTTTCTCTGCTTCCAGTCTTGCCATCTCCAAACCTACCCTTATGGTTACTGAAATGATCTAAAGTCTCATTATGGCTACTATCGCTCTTCTCTCTTAAAAATCACCTACAGTTCCTAGTTATGTACCTAAGAGGATTGAAAACATACATGCAAAAATCTGTACACAAATGTTCCCATTAGTATTAGTCCAAATAGTGAACAAAGTAGAAACAACCCAAATGTCTCTCAATCAGTAAATAGGTAAAATATGTTATATCCCTACAACAGAATGTTATTGGCCATAAAAAGACATGAAATACTGATAAAGATTAGAACACAGATGAACCTCAGAAAACCTGCTCACAGAAAGTCTCATATTATGTGATGTTCCTTTTATATGGAGTGTCTAGAATAGGCAAATTCATAGAAACAGAAAATAGTTTACTATGTTCTGAGAACTGGGGTTGGGGAAAAATGAAGGTGTGAGTGCTAGTGAGTATGATATTTCCTTTTGGAGTGATAACATTGTTCTGAAATTAGAAAGGAGAGATGGTGGTTAATTTATATGAATATACCGAAGTCCAGTGCATGGTTATTTTTTAAAATTAAATGCACGTAAAAAATTAAATGCATGTATTTATTTTACTCTTCTTAATTTTACTTTAGCTTATTAGGAAATACGTGTAGTGCGTAATGTTTACATTCCTTGTAGGAGATTGGTAGACATACACGACACATTTTAATTCCCTTTTTATCCCTTTTCCCTTCCCTCCCACCCGCTCCATCCGTCTCTTGATCCTCTTCCTTTTTCTTTTTTTTTGTACATGTTTGCAGCACATAATGTTTATATTCTTTGTGTGGAGTTGGTACGTGGACGTAACACATCCTAGTTCATTTTGTTCATCTCTGTTCTCCCTCCTCTTCCCTCTATCTCTTAATCCCCTTCCCCTTTGGGAAAGATCTACCTTCCTATTTCCTATTATCTATCTTTTATTTTGCTCTTTATTTTTACTCTGGGTTTCTCATATAAGACAAACCATATGATATTGAAGTTCATGTGTCTGATTTATTTCACTTAACATTATGGTCTCAAGCTGCATCCATTTTCCTACAAATAACACATTTATCTTTCTTCATGACAGAATAGTACTCCATTGTGTGTAAAACAGTTTTCTTTATCCATTCATCTGTTGATGGGTGTATAGACTGCTTCCAAGATTTAGCTATTACAGATTGGGCTGCCATAACATGGGTATGCATGGATCACTGTAATATAATGTCCAACTTTGAAAGAGTGAATTGTATCTCAATAAAGTTGTTACTTTAAAAAAAATTCACCAGTGTAATCCCATTACCCCAGGCTAAAATCCAAGGTCCTTGACAGACCTGTAACCACTGGGTCCCTAACTAATCTTTGGCATACCCCACCCACCCTCCAAGCTCCATGAATGTTGGAAATCAAACCCATGCCCTTGAACATGCTAGACAAGCACTCTTCCACTGAGCTATAACCCCTGTCCTGCTATTTTATTATTAATTGCTATCACAGTTATATGTAACTAAAGTGTGGTCAAATGATTAAAGCAAAAAACAAAATAAAACAAAAGACTCACTGTTGAAAAAGGCCATGTATTCTATTAGGATGGTGCGTTCCCCATTCTTGAAACTATGTATCTCTATGTATCTTTGATACATAGTAGTACCTTTGGATATATTTACTTTTGTAGCCAGTAGAGTATAAAACTGTTACATAAGGTTGACTTCAAAATAAAAAGTATGATAAGTTTCTAAACAATACTTGCTGGTAGGAACAATTAGGTAGGCTTGTAATATAGTATCTCCAGCAACAATAAGGAAATGTATCCTAATATCTTCTTTCAAGTATTTTTAGTGTATTGAAAAACTTATCTTTAATTATCAGGGCTTCAAAGACAATGTGTACCGTAAAAGACGAAAGTATTTTGCAGAGTTGGCTATGAACTATAAACAGTAAGTATATTATATATAATAAAATATCCAACTTTGAGATCATTTAAATAAATCAATAAATTGTGTTTAGTAAATAGAAAAGAAAAGAAGTGCTACTGTGTCCTGACTGCTAATTCAGAATAATTCTTTCCCTTTATCGCACTCATCAGCGGAGACCCCATCCCCAGGGTTGAATTCACTGAAGAAGAGATTCGTACCTGGGGAACTGTTTTCCGAGAGCTCAACCAACTCTACCCAACCCATGCTTGCAGGGAGTACCTCAAAAACTTACCTTTGCTTTCCAAACATTGTGGCTATCGGGAAGATAATATTCCACAACTGGAAGATGTCTCCAACTTTTTAAAAGGTATTAAGCGAATTGATTTTTGTAAGGGGAATGTTAAGCTGTGTTTCCATCATGACAGCATTTTCAACAGAGGAATAAAGTCTAGCTGTGTGGGAATTCAGAATTTTTCTCATCGTGTCCTGACGGGTTGCAAGCAGGATTTGGCACCATGTTTGGAGAAGGATAATCATAACCTGGAGCAAGGGGACAGCAAAGTGAGCAGAATTGTAAGGGAGACTGAAAATTTATCACACGGTAAAATTTGGAAGGTGTTTAAGTAGGAGATTGAGGAGACTTATTAGATATTTGAACATTTGAAAGCCATTTTATGTAGTAGAGGTAATAGTACATGGCCCTAAAAGTAAAGGACTGTTGGATAGAAACCTTAAGCTTCCATGCACAGTGGAGAGTACCTGGGTAAAATGAGCCATTGGAAAATTCCAGCGGCTCAGGAGGTAGTTGGCCATCCATGGAGGTATCCTGCTTGTCGAAGATGCAGTCCAGGGAGGAAACTGTTCAGAAGGGAAGGGGAACAAGGGAGGGGGCAGGGGGAAGAAGGGAGGGACCAAACACTAGAAGGAAAAAAGTGGAAACAAAGCTTTTGTAAATAAGGAGAGGATAAGGGTTTGAACAGAGGGGAGGGAAATGGGGAAAAAAAGAAGCAACATAATAATGTACAGGTACAAATTCCCTGTAATGAATGTGATCATTATGTATATCTAAAGTGTTCCACTTAAAAAAAAGGTACGGTGCAGGGTTCTAGGCATCTTAGGGAAGAGTGGCCTGGGTGATCTGTGAAGCTCCTTTTTGCATTGAGATTCTATCATTTTTATAAGAAAGATATGTAAATAGAAGCATAAGCAAAAGGGAAGGACAAACTTATTCTTCTAATTCTTCATACTCATTTAGTCCAGGCCTCTTTATTTATTTATTTTTTCCTAGCTAGTATATAAAGTAAAATGATCAGTGATCTCCAGAGTTAATAGTATTTAAGAAAAATAAATATCCCTTGTTATCTTAGCAGATTGGAGACCTTCATGTAACAAACAAGTTATGTTTTTGACTGAAAGGGTTTAAGTTCCTTTTGATCATGGTTGGAGTTACTCTTTGACTTTCTTATGTACACTGTTAATAAAAACCTATATGTCCATTCAACACCTTAATTTTCATTATTCAAAAACTACACACAAAACTGAAAATAACTGAGAAGGAAAGGGCAATAATTTTTTCCACACAAGAAGAAATCTTGTAAGTGGTTGCTACATAAACTAGGCTTTTAAAACATAGTGCAATGCCTATAACCTTACTGGGCTTACAAAGTTGGACAGCTATGTGCTACAGGAGTTTTTGTAAAGTCAAACTTGGATGAGATTTGGAGGATATGCTTTGTTATGAATACAAAACTGAAGTTGCTATCTTGGGGTCTGGAGCTGGGCTGGCTGCAGAATGTGTTTGCCGAAGGTCTTTGAAGGGCAAGTGTCAAAGAGAGATACCGAAATTAAAAGATGACTCAAAGAAAACATCAGTTAGAAGATACAATACTTACATTATCAAATATGGTAGCCATTAGGCACACATCATTGTTTAAATTCTAAACAATTAAAATGAATTTAAATTAAGATGTTAGCTCCTCAGTCATACTAGCCACGTTTTAAATGTTTGGCTAGTGGCTGCCTTACTGGACAGCACAGAACGGAACATTTCTGTCACTGTGGGAAGTTCTTGGACAGTGCTCTGCTTCTCCAAGTGGGTGTGTCTGACGATCAAGCCCCTGGATAGAAGTGGAGTACCAGCGTTGTGAGAATTTGAAGTGAAGGCCAAGACTGGAGCTCGCAGAGGTCTTCCAAGCCGCCGATGTCTACTTTCACAGTACATTCGGTCTTGCCAGTTGGGGGATGGCCGAGCACCATCCAGTGCAGACAAAAGAACGAAACTGCAAAATATAGTACTAGCTGAAAATGGCATTGATTAAAAAATGATTCCAATCTAAAATAATAGATCTTTTTACTGAGTGTTTGTAAAAAGAAAGAAAGACTGAGGAGACAGCAAGGTGTAAGATAAGGGGACTGGGCCCTCAGCCTACCTTCATTATTTACTGTGTGTCCTCAAGCACATTGTTGTGTCTGAGCTGTCACAACAAGGAGAAAATCTTTAGCTTATATTCTATACCTAGAAGGAGACGTGATGCATAAAAGGTCTACTCATTGCCTGGCCACAATAAGTGCTTAATAATAATTGGTTCTCCTTAATACATATAATGAAGTTTAGTTTCCATGTCTTCTGTCAAAGTCTGCATGCGTAATGAAGATTTCTTGTTTTCTTCTCTGTCTTACAGAGCGCACAGGGTTTTCCATCCGTCCTGTGGCTGGTTACTTATCACCGAGAGACTTCCTATCAGGTTTAGCCTTCCGAGTTTTTCACTGCACTCAATATGTGAGACACAGTTCAGATCCCCTGTATACCCCAGAGCCGTAAGTAGTTATATGTCAGCCATTCATTCATCAAGTGGTTATTTATAATAACGGTATCCACTGCATGTCTTTTTTTCAAGGATTAAATGCATTAGCATATGGAAGCATTTAGAATAGTGCCTGTTCCAATTAGGCACTATTTTTATTATTAATCAATAGCTTATTAGGTGCCAGGTGCTCATTAAGCTCATACTCCAGTGGGGGATATGAATTATAAATAAATGAGTAAATGTATGTATATATTATGTCAGATAGAGGTGAATGCCGTGGAGAAAAATAAAGCTGAAAAAGGGGATAGAGGTGTGCGTGTGGATAAACCGTCCTGTGAAGGGTGATCAGAAAGGGCCTTGCTGAGAAGGTGACGTCTGAATAGGGACCTGATTCGTGTGGGGGCCTGGGATGTGGGTATGTCTGTGGATTTCTGGTATGCATGTGTAAGTGTGTGTCTGTGAGTGGCCAAGATTTTGAACCTTAATCATTCCTTTATTTGATTAGTGTACTTTGGGATCCATTACTACATGATCAACTATCTGACCAATGATTATACATTTATGCTGAGCATCACAATGTGACGAACTTGTTCCTCTCTTTCAGAGATACCTGCCACGAACTCTTAGGTCACGTTCCGCTCTTGGCTGAACCTAGTTTTGCACAATTCTCCCAAGAAATTGGTCTCGCATCCCTCGGAGCTTCGGAGGAGGCTGTTCAAAAGCTGGCAACGGTATAAATCTGGGAAAAGTCACATAGTGTAGTAATTCTCGACTGGTACAAAGTTATGAGTATTTGTGTAGTTTAAAAGTTTATATTGAAGATAGCCATTAGAAAAGTTGTCTGTGTTCACAATATTTAACTTAATCTTAAAATAAGATGTATAATTAAAAGGTTTCTCAAAAAGACATAAATTTTTAAAGTAGAGAAATTTTAATGCTACTAGTTTGTATACCTTTTCTTTTCAATAAAAATGATAAGCACCATAAAATTATGCTAAAAATATTTTGAGCACTAGGTACAAGACACTGTTCTGGAAATAGAGGGATGAGTAAGTCCTGCTTCCTGTCTTTAAGAAGCTCATGTACGTCAGGATTTAGTCATCTTCAAATGGGATAAAGACTGTAGAGCAGTTTAGCAAACTACTCTGGGAGCGCAGAGGATTCTGGGGAAGGTTTCATGGCAAGGGGACGTCCGTGCCAGCTGATGGAAATGACTACTGTAGTGCTCTTGTGTTCCGAGAAAGGAAGGGAGACATATGAGGATGAGGGGGCACAAGGAAAGACAAGGAGGACTTGGTGAGTCTGGGGAAATGACTAGAAACGGGAGCAGAGTGTGTGAGGGGAGAGGTGGTGGTGTGAAGCAGACCGGCTGGTTGCAACAGTGCTTCTTAAATTGTGATTTGGGGATCTTGGGGCTTCTGAGATCTTTCATAGGGTCCTTGAGTTAAAATCATGGCTAGGTAAGAGATCCATTCAAATGGAAAGTGAGTTTTAATCTAACAGATGGAGTTCATTGACAGAGCTCTGATTCCACATCGTCCCTGAACTTTAAGAAACTACCATGTGTTGAACTTTGGTATATTTCAAAGAAGAACATCCACATTTGTCTGAAAAGGCTATTAAAATACTCTATCCTTTTCCAACTACATAACTCTGTGAAGCTGAATTTTATTCATATACTTTAACCAAAACAACATATTGCAGCAGGTTAAATACAGAAGCAGATACGATAATCCATCTGTCTTCTAGCCAGACATTAAATAATGTCTAGCCAGACATTTACAAGATTTGTAACAGTGTTATTAATTAGCCTGATTTAATCATTCCACATTGTGTACCCAATATTTATATATGACTATACTTTGTCAAAAGAACTAAAATACAAAAAAGATTTTAATGATGTAAAACATTGCTACTTCTGTAAAAAATGATTATTTTTTATGAAAATGTTTTTTATGTTACTATAAAATGGGCTTACTATATTTAGTTAATTAATATTAAAAACTTTGTTTTAATTTTAATATGGTTAACATAGCTAGCTATAACTTACATACCAAAAAAATCCTTGTAGTCCTCAGTAGTTTTAATTGTGTCTAAGACTCTTCAGAACAAGTTTGAGAAGTGCTGGTTAAAATGAGGTGGAATTGTGGAAAGACTGTGAACTAGACTGGGGTCTTGGGCTTTATTCTGGGGGTATTTTGGATCAGTGACTGAGTTGAAATTTGTTTTATATTGAGTCATCCAGGTTGTGAAATAATATTGGTATCTTTTTGCAGTGCTACTTTTTCACTGTGGAATTCGGTCTGTGTAAGCAAGATGGGCAGCTAAGAGTCTTTGGTGCTGGCTTACTTTCTTCTATCAGTGAGCTCAAAGTAAGAGTTGTAAATCTTTGCACATAACTCATTCACCTAATATAATTGGTATAGTCTGAAATAGTTCTAGTATTTGACCAAGAGCCCCCTATGGGAAATACTTGGGATGACAGTAAACACTACTTTTTTAATTAAAAAAATTCTTTTTATTAGTACATTTTTGCACTGTATGATTACATTCCTCATGGGGAATTGGTCCATGTATGTACCACATCTTAATTTTTTTTTCATCTTAATTCTTTTAGTAAACATTATTTGAAGACATTTTTCTTGGGGCCTGGTTGCAGATGGGTTACTGGGGGTGTGACTTGGAAGGTTGTATTCGTGTGCCTGGCTCCTCTCTCCTCTCTCTGCTTCTGGGCTGCCTTTTTCTCTATCAAAAGGTTGAGCACCTTTTTCTCTATCGTGTGCCTCTGCCTTCCTGTTTCTTCCCTGACTCCAGCTGATAATATACTACAACTGTGAACCAAAATGAACCTTTCCCACTTTAAAAAAAAGACATTTTTCTCTATTTTCCAAGTTTTCTAAATACACAAATCTTTAAAATAAGTGTTTTTGGAGCTTTTGCTTACAAAGTCTTGCTACTACATCACCATTTCATCATTTCTGGTGTGATATCAGTAACTTCTATATAGTACTTTCGAGGGAATTATTTGAGATTTATTACTTATCCAATGAATGAAGAATGAACATATTTGTTGAGCAAGGTCTATGAAACACTGTCCAAGGTACTGTTTTCCTATCAAGGAGCCTGCCACCTAGTGGTGAGTGTGAGTCAAGTATAGGAATAACTACAGTATAGTTGTGTAGAAAGCAGGTGCCATAATGCAGGCATAAGTAAAGTTCTGTGGGTGTCTCCGACATGGAGAAAAGAGTTGGAATAAAGCGTTAGAGATGATCTTGGGGATTTTTCGAGGAATAGCAAGCCATTTGTTTTGCTGGAGTAGAATGTGGATTAAATAGAGATGTGGGAAATAAGTTTGAGGTTGTAGGTTGGGGCCCTTGAATAAGCAATAAGTGTAGAAATGTACCAATTCTGTCAGTTGTGTGACCTAGGAAAACATGGTATTCTCTGACCCACTGACTTTTTTTCCTCTAGCATGCACTTTCTGGACATGCCAAAGTAAAGCCCTTTGATCCCAAGGTTACATGCAAACAAGAATGTCTTATCACAACTTTTCAAGAAGTCTATTTTGTATCTGAAAGCTTTGAAGATGCAAAGGAGAAAATGAGGTAAAGTATATCTTCTCCATGCCTTCATTTAGTAATGGTAACAACCAGGTAAGCTGAGAAATTGGTTTCTTCCCATTCCTTCCCATCAGGAAATTTATAGTTTAATAGAAAAAATATTTTAGTATATGTGCTGCCAAAGCGAGCACTAGAAAAAATAGACTATATACACATTACTATATAACAGTATGGAAAGTGACAAGAGCCCAGATGACACACAGATGAAAGATTATTCTGCATTTTATTCAAGAGCAGTTCATTGCAGCTAGGGGAGCAGGGAAAGCTTAGCAGCATGTGAGGAAGGTCCTGAAGCACAGATAGTATTTTAGATGTTAAACTTTAGGCTGAGGGTATACCTTAACTATGAATCAGCTAAGTATGTGATTAAGAAAGGATATTGGAGGCAGAGATACTTTTGAGGAGATACTTGTATACTTCTGGACAAAATAAAAGCCTGAACTAGATAGAGGTAGCAGGAAAAGAAGGAACTACTGAAGCAGAATCAGCAAAACAACATTTGCTGGAGGGGAGCCGTGAGGTCACATTGTGAGGATAGGGATAGAGAGAGGTTGAAGACATGCTCTTTATATTCCAGAGATTTACTGTATCTGGGGAGGTAGACCATGCATAGAACCTAGTAACAATACCAACAGGACTTTCTCTAGCACATACGACACCTTTGTGAGAATCAGAAGTGGCCCCCACTGGGTAAACCAGATGGATTGCAACCTGGACTTCAGCCCTTAGTCATACACAATTTTCCTCCACTGCACAGTTTTCGCTAGGGGTTGTCAACATGATTTTTCTTGGGGCACCACATGGAGGTTCAAATGATGACTTGATAAAAGAGGCAGAACTTCAAGCTTGAGGAAACGGCAGAATCCAGGTCATTTGAGGGGAGAGGATGCTAGAACATTTAAGCAGAAAGAATATACATTTGTGGGAGGTAGGGCTGTTCCTGGCCTCCTTGTGTGTGTGTGTGTATAGGTGTAGTTACAGATGTATAAAGCACAGGTGTGGAGTCCATTACTATGTGGTCGTGTCGTTATGTATTAATAAAGCTACCATGGTCGGTATCCTTAGTGGAGTTAACAGATGTCTAAGGTTGGGGGAGTAGCTCTGTGATAGAGGTGCTTGCCTGGCTTGTGTGAGGCTCAGGGTTCAAGTCCCAGCACTGCAGGAAAAAAATGCATGAGATGTACAGTATAATAAATTATTAGGAAAGTGATCTACAGGACCTTTCACCAGTAAGGTCAGGGAAGATGTATCAGAGCTACTTTAGGTTTTCCATCTGTTGGATTCAAGGGGCCTTCTGCGCTTGCAGGTAAGAAAATATGTTGCACACGTATCTAATAAAGATTTGTCTTTTGCCTAGTGTGTGAAATAGGTCTTCCGTTGTTTGTTTAGTTTTCATCAACCCTCCATCCTCAGAAATTGGTGATCTCTTCTTTGTTTTCGTAGAGAATTCACCAAAACAATTAAGCGTCCATTTGGAGTGAAGTATAATCCATATACTCAGACCATTCAGATCTTGAGAGACACCAGGAGCATAACCAGTGCCGTGAATGAGCTGCGGCATGATCTCGATGTCATCGGCGACGCTCTCACTAAGGTCAGCAGGCAGCTGAGTATGTGACAGTCGCCAGTCCTAATCCACAAGGCATTTGAACATCGTTGCAGAGCCTGCGGGCCAGCTTGCTTTGCCTGAAGACCTGCTTCTGAAGGGACAGCAGCTTCTGGCTAACCAGTATTCTCCAATCTCACTCCTTAACAGTCGCTTGTATCCAAAAATGTCTACCTGGATTCTCTATCCACCACCTGTTTTTTTGTTTCGTTTTGGCTTTGTCTTTTGGTGAACTGCTGTAGTGAAATATAATTTAAATATCATAAAACTCACTGACTACTTTTTTTTTTAGACCAGGTCTTGCTGTGTACCCCAGGCTGGCCTTCAACTTGCAATCCTCCTGCCTCAGCCTCTCAGTAGCTGACATTACAGGTGCATGCCATCAGGCCATACCTACCCCTCATTTGTAGTGGAGAAGTTGTTTGGCCCAATAAAATGATCGAGTCTCAGCTTAACTCTATTTTCCCCATCCTTCCTGAGTAACACGACCTTTCTGACGACTTAGAATACCTTGATGAGTGTTGGGAAGCTGACTCCATATTGCTACCAGTATCTATTGCTTATCACTGCATTTGTGCCAAGCTCAATCACATTCACTCACACGCCTAAAATTAAGAAGAGACCAGGTCTCCCTGCTGCTAGCATGAGTAAAGAGGTCTCTGCACTTGGAGCATGGCTAGCAGAATGCAAGTAGTCCAGGTCCAGGTGTAGTGTCGCACAGGGATATGGCAGTAGGTAAGACTGGAAAGGTTGATTGGGGTGTAATTCTTAAGATCAGGCTATCGCTTTCACGCTTTGTTTTGTAGGCACTAGACAGGCCCTTCCCAAGTGATCATATTCCTAGAAACTCTTTCCTTTCTGTGACATTGCATTGTACTGGTTTTGTCCTAGATAATCTGTTCTCATGAGGCTAAGGAGACCTTGGTGGGGACGACACTTGAAAGGCCCTATACTCAGACATGTAGTCCCAGTATGGTGGCATTGTCCTCAGGCTCGCAGGGGTAGTGTTGTCAAAGGGAGAGTTCAGACCGAGACAGCTGAGAGAAACACAAAGTGAGAGTTGAAGAAGCCACTGTGAGCACTTTCTTTCTGAGGTATAAAGGGAGGGAATAAATAAGAAGGCACCCAGTAAGGGTACAGGATGGGGAAAAGGATGGAGGAAATAGAATGTCAGAAAGTTTGTCAAGAAGAGTAATTTAGGTCTGAGTTTATAAATACGCAAGTGTTACAAGGATCCGTTTTTTATGTGATGTTAGCTGGGTAGCATAGAGATGAGCAACGTTGTTACATTTTTATTACTGCAACAAAGTACCAGGACAATCAGCTTACAAAGAGGAAAGGTTTATTTTGGCTTGTAGTTTTGGAAGTGTCAGCCAATGGTTGGCTCAGTTGCTTTTAGGACTGTGATAAGGCAGCAGATGGTGGGAGCGTCTGGCAGAGGAAGACCATTCACCTTATGCTGGGGGAGCAGAGAGAGGGACAGAGACAGAGACAGAGAGAAAGAAGAGGAGGAAGAGGATAGAGGGAAGAGGGAGAGACCAAGATCTCATGTTCTGTTCAAGGGCACGTCCTCAGGGACCAGAACACCGCCTGCTAGACCCCACCTCTTAAAGTTCCATCATTTTCCAATAGCACCAAGCTGAGGACTAAGCCTTTAGTGTATGGGCCTTTGGGGGATGCTCCAGATGCAAACTCTAGCAGCAGTCCTGCTATAAATGGGTGTACCTGGGTATATGCTGGGCCTTTTAATTTGCTCCCCCCATCCACTAAATGGAAATGTTCCTCGAGTTTCTGTCTTTAGCTCTTTTTCTCTCACTGTCTCTTCATGAGGATCGTCAGTCACATCCTTGACGTCAGTTTTTATTTTGGATAACTCCTGTATTTGCAGTTTTAATTCTGCCATCTTTCTTGAGATTTTGCCTCTTAATGCCAGCTACCTGCTAGTTGTTTCCGTCTAGATGTCCTGTAAATTAGGCCAGTGTTGTACAGCTTCATGTGGCCCTGTTCACCTAGAATGAAATGGGTTGTGCAACGTGGCACACCTGCCAAGTATCAAATTCAGCAAGTCCAAGAGGAACTCAGAATTACAGAACTATTTATCCCATTTGCTTTCTTTCCCAGTGATCTAATTTCTGCTGATGGTATATTAAGGGTCATATTTCAGTTCATTGTCCTGGTTTAATCAGCTGCTTACAAATCTCTGCCCTTATTTTTTCACATTAATAGTCAACTTGCATACCATTTAACATGCTTTATTTCAAAAGACCACTAGGTTGTTAATCACTTTAAGATTTCAAAAGAAATTATAAAAATTTTTAAGAATGACATTCCATTTCATGTTATGTAAGGAAATAGAATTTGGAAGAATAATTCATGCTATTTCAAGATTTTTACTTACACATTTTAATAGCTAATGACTGTTAAGTATATGTTTGGTAGTAAATAAGTCTGTTAACTAATCTAAAATCATTTGGAATATTGATTCACTAGTTTATAGTTTGTCTACTTTGATGTGAGGAAATCTATTATAAGGAAACCATAATAGATAGCGAATAGCAAATTATGCATGTGGTGTCTGTTATTTTCATGCAAATTTGATCATGGTGAAGAATCAGTTTTAATTTTAAAATGATATTTAAAAATCATTTTATGACTGAAGAACATTAAAATAAATGTTGTAGACTCAACTCTGTGTGTAATTCACAACCTCAAACAATGGAAATGTTTAATAATGGATTTCAGTTCTTTCTTCTAACCTTTGGATTTGTGATATTTGTAAATTAGTAGTCCTGAGAGTCTTAGACTATTACATGTATGTCTTTGCCTTTAAATATGTCTTCAGAGCACCAAGGAATATGTTATAGTTACTCAAATATGAGTACAGAATTGAACTAAAAGCTTGGTTCATAATTCTTTACCAGTGAGTTATTACTCAAAGCTATAGTATTCTATTGAATTTTGAAAGAAAGTTCAAAAGTTGGTAACCAGAATGTCTAAAATTTTTTTTTTTTGAGACAAGGTCTCGCCGTATAGTTCAGGCTGGCCTTGAACTCACTATGTAGCTCAGGCTGGCCTTGAACTTGGGGGGATCCTCTTGCTTTATCTTCCCGAGTGCTGGGATTACATGCGTATACCACCACGCTCAGCCTCAGAATGTCTACATTTCTTAATCCTCATATTTTGTCACTTGGAGTTACATGAGTACTAACAACACATCAAAATGTAAAGAATTAAAAAAAAAGTAAAGAATTATTGTTAATTTTTAAGTTGGCTTCCAAATTGAAAAAAAAGAAAAAATTCTTGAGATTCTTTAAAGGAACATATAATACAGTCCATATTTTAATTTCTAGGAAGTGGATAATGATACCATGACCTCTTTCTGTCTAGTCTTTGTCTAATCATGTAATATATATTTCTAATTAGTAAATTTGTTACTCAACTGGATAATAAATGAAAACAAAAATCGTGCTTTGGATAAGTTTTTTTTGTCAAATATACATTAAAACATTTAAATTTATATTAGCAATTTATTAGTTTAAAAACTCCATTGTATCTTTATACATCTTTAAAGACTTACGGTCATGAGATATAATAGAAGCCAAACATACGTGAAACTTGTAACCATTTCCCAGGGTTCTCGGTAAAGCCTCAATCTCATATTGCTTATCTGAAGTATAAACTCAGTCTACTGCACTGGATTACAGAAGAAATTATGTTGTAAGAGGACTTCGTAAAAACAAACTTTATTTTCTATATGTAAAGAATCATTAGTATAATCTGTCTCCTAGAGATTCCCCCATAGCTTCTAGGTGAGTTTATCTTCCTCCCAGGGGATTAACTGTTGCTTCTACAGGTAGTACAGGTATTGTGGCAGAGGAAGGCCTTAATCCTGTTAGGGATGGAGCCCCTGGGAAGCTGAGTTTCAGTCTAGGAGGGTGGTCTGTTTCCAGTTCACCTGTTTTTGGGGTGTAGCCCTTCAGGGTTCCCCACTGAAAGCTATGAGTGTTTACCAGGACTGCTGCTGCTTCTGTGTCCTGGACTCCTGCTTTTGTTCCCTCCTTCACCGTTATCACCTTCCTCCCCCAGCCCTGTAAAATTACTAAAATTACTGCTCAGTTTCTCATCTGCTGCTTTCAGCCCAGATTTCAGTCTCCAAGATATTGCTTGCTAATTAGCAAGTGTTTCAAGGCGAAAAGTAGTGCCAAGTGTAATCTCCCAGCTTCCAGATTGGTGGCCTTCAAGTTCCTGCTGCCCTAATAGCTCTCCAATGACTTGAAATAGATTGTAAAATATTTTCTGCCAGCTTTTCTGTAGTCATTTTTGGTAAGAGAATTGGTCAGCAGCTAACTAATCTTCCTTTGTTAAAAGCAGAAACTTGACCTTGGAGTGAATCATTTAATTTCACTGAACCTCAGTATTTTTTAATCTACAAAATAATGCCCCTATAAATACACTACTTATTATTGGGAGGATCAAATAAAGTAATCAAATGGAAACATTTCTTAATTTTTATAGTACAGAATGATAGTCTGTGTGGCTCCAACTACTTTATACTTTTTTCTTGTGGGTAGATGTAGCATCTGAAAGTGACTCTATCAGAATTTAAACCTAGTCCCATTTGAAAACTAGCTCAGCCAGACTGCTCATGGGAGGGACTAGTGAGTAGCATCTACATAGCCAGAATAGTTACATCTCAGCATTTCTAATAAACTGTATTAAGGGTGTGGTGGACTTATTGTGGTCAATTTGAGCCGGAACGCTCAGCTGGACTGAATTGATGTGGTTCTGGGCGTATGGGATCCACTTGAGGATTGTTGCTGACGCAACATAAAGCAGAATGGGAGCAGAAGCTAGTTGTGGGCTGTTTCCCAGGAGAAGTCTGCTGCAGCTGGTTCTCCTGAAGGGAATGTGGCTGCTGTCCTCGAGGAAGGAGCTCGGGGCCTTGCTATCTTTGAGGATGGCTGCTGTTGCTTCAAGGATCTTTGGTCGTCATCTCTGCTGTGAGCATTGTACCCTGGTTCCAGGAAAGATTTCTTCAGCCATTATCTCCAGACACGGACATGCATGGGCCAGTGCTGTGGGCTCCCAGGCCTTGATTGGATCTTTCGGGTCTCCAGTGCCTAGATAGACATTCGGCACTTCCTGCATTTGGCTTGTGGGTGAATATTGTAACTTATAAATGTCCTGTATTAAATCTGCTCTCTTACAAACTATTGACTCTGAAAAGCTAACTAAGACATAGGGATATAACATAATAGTATAACTGTTGGTTAGCTGAAGTATTGATGCCATGTACATTAAGGAGTGAAACCAGAAAACTATTAAAACTGATTCTACCCTAAGGTGGTTCCTCTTTACCCCTCTGCATGAAATCTCAGCTCATGCTTCCTTTGTTGCTCACTCACAGATAATAAGAAGTCCTTAGCTTCTTCTAATCTGTTTCTTACACACCTTCCCACTCTTACTCATTATTTCAAAAGTTCAGTCCTGTGTAAAAATGTAAAACATCAAATTTTAACGTTAAAGCTTTCTCTTCTAGAACTGAAAAAGCAATTCATGAACTTCTTTGCTTTCTTGCTCCTCAGACTCCTTCAGGATGAGGAGGAGAGGTGGTAGCAGGGGAGAGGTAAAGTAGAGAAGTTCTTTTCAGCCTGATACTATTGTGTATTGTGAGTTGGCATCAGAATTTTCTGTATTTGGTAAGTTTGTAAAGCTAATTCACCTCTTGTGGGGGTTTTGGGAGTTCGTCCTATACGCTTTCTCAGAATCTCTTGGTAGGGGTAAGTGGATCTCTCTGACTGAGTTGTTGAATAACCTCCCTCAGCCTCCAGGAAACTAACAGTCAACTATCTCTGGGTGTCATCTCACTCTTCTAGAAATTCCCTTGGACAAGGTCTAAGACCATCCCCCAGCTGATTTGTTCATGCTCTGGACACATTCACATGGACAGTTTTTTTTGAGACAGGGTCTCTCTATGTAGTTCAGGCTGGCCTTGAACACACTATGTAGCCCAGGCTGGCCTCAAACTCTTGGTGATCCTCCTGCCTCAGCCTCTGAGTGCTGGGATCACAGGTCTGCATCACCACACCTAGCTCATGTGGACATTCTTTATTTTGAAAACCTCTGGCTGTGAAAGTCTTCCCTGTAGCATCAAGTTCTCTCTGCTCGACTATCATGAACTCAACAGCAGCCTGTTGGGGCCCAGTCTGGAGGGACACACACCATGCTTTCTCATGGCCCTGCTGAGGCACCTTTCCTTGGATATGAGATGGGCAGGGTGCAGATCGTATTGACAGCGGTGCCTGAATATCCTATCAGAATTCTCCCCGGGCTTCTCCAGCCTTGTTCTTAGACTGGAAACCACACACTAATTTCTGGCCACCTGCTTTGCAAGTTGTGCTTTGGCTGTCCTCCATTCCACTTTACACTATGCGAGTAACTGGCACTTATTGCCTTGGAAACTCAGCCAAAATGGAGAGAAGAAGGGTCTCATTTTATATATTTTATATACATATGCTTGAAAAGAATCGTGAGAACAGGACCAGCCCACACATAAAACATCAGCTTCCCTAGCAAGGAAAGCTGCTTTGCCTCTCTAAAATTTACATTTTTCTTAGCATGGTCTTCGATGTTCTCAAGATGCCACAGGCGACACTTCTCAGGGGCTCTAGGCATAAAGGGTGGCGAGGACTAGAGAAGCCTGCGTCAGCAGAGGGTCTAGGAGCTAGGAATGTGGATTAGCACCATTAATATGACTCCATTTGTTACCAGTTCGTAATTCCATGCCCAATATGCACTGCCGCATTTTCCTTCAGAAAAATTGTACATATTTAACTCTTCTGCGCCCCTGCGATCCTGTTTAACGGGGTCTGATAAAAGCCATTTAATATGAAAATTTTTGCTGGGTGAAAACCAGTATTGACGGTCGGAACGGGCGCAAGCCCCGGCCCCGCCCCGGCCCCGCCCACCTCGCGCTGCCCCCCCCCGCCCCTACTGGCCCCGCCCCCCTCCCGCCGCGCGCTCGCCCCTCCCGGAAGCGCCACCGAGCTCGCCCGCATGGAGCGCGAGCCCCGCGCCTCCGAGGCCGCCTCCGCCGCAGCCGCGCTCTTCGCCTGGGTACGTGACTCCGCCCCCGGGTTCGCGCAGCGACTCGGGGCTCCGGGACCCCGGAGTTCCGGGCCTCGGCGTGGGTGGCTCGAGGCCCGGCTCAGGAGGGCCGAGCCGGGCTCTGGGCTGGAGGCTCCTGGGCTAGCCTGGAGCGGCGGCCAGGGAGGGAAAGGCTCCTCACACGGCGTGACCGAAGGGCCTGCTGGCGGTGGGGTCGGCACCGGAGGGGCTGCGCCCGGGAACCGCCGGCCACCCGCGCAGAGCGTCGGTTCCGCGGAGCCCGCGGCTCGGAGAGCGCCGGGGAAGACGGCGTGCAGGACTCGCGGGAGAGAGGCTCGCCCGACCCCGGAGCCCGTGGGGCCGTCGGCGTCCCGCCCCCGCGGCCGGGTGGATGGAGGCCCTTCCCCAGCGCCCCCGACCGGTTGGAGCATCCTTCGGACGCGAGGCCTGCGGCATGTGGCCGGCGCGGGGCGCAGACCCTGCGTATTTGCGGCCCCTCCGCTGCGGCTGGAACTTGCTGGGGGCGTGGGAGGCCGGGCCGGTGTGGGCCTGAAGCGAGCGTGGAGGGGACAGCGCTGTCTTGACGTGTGTCTGGGAGAGAGGAGGCTTTGTGCACAGCAGCGTGTGGCAGGCAGGCACAGGAGCACGCAGGTGTTGGGTCTTGTGTGGTTCTTTAGTGTAGGAATCGCAGTTAAAATGACGTGTGTAATTTCCTAATGTCAGCCTCTGGCTACAGCCTAAGCATCCTAAGGGTAGATGCTGAGCCTGTCTCGTTCACAGGCTTAGTGCAGGTCCCTAGCAAATATTTCTTGACTGAAGCCCAGTGGTGTGTTAGTGTTTGGGAAAGACACAGGAGTAAAAGCCCTTGTGTTCAGGGAGAGTATAACACCTGTAGTGCCGTTACGATCAACATTTATTGAATAGTTTAAAAAAATTATCAGTACATGCCTTGTACTTGTTGAATGTAAGGCTGCAGTTTGGCAGAGAGGTGTGGCCTGGCTAGCTGAGTTCTTTGAGGAGACACTTGAACTGGAGATGGAGTTGGGGATGGAAAGTGTGGTGGCTTTGGCTTTTTCCAGCCAGGAGACTCACATCTGTGTGGACAGAGGAAACATCTGACAGAAAAGGCCTCTCAGATGTTGCCTTGAAGGTACTGAAACAGAAATACTGTTTAACCTCACTCTGCTGCTGTGTTGGGAGGTCCAATGGTGTATTCTTCCTGCTGTGTAATCTGTGCATATTAGTCTGGTTGTGCGGCCATAACAAAATACTACAGAATGCGGGGGTTAAACAATAGAAATTTCTTTTATCACAGTTCTGGAGGCTAGAAGTCCAAGAGCATGGGGTCAGCAGTTTTGGTTTCTTCTGTGACTTTATGTGGTTTTTTCTTTGTGGGTGAACATCCACAGTGTCTTCTTATAATGAGACTGGTCATACCGGTTTAGGGCAGCACTCATTTGACCTCCTCTTCAGCCTTAATTAGATCTCTTTAAAGGCTCTGTCTCCAAATACAGTCATATTCTGAGGTATTGGAGGTTAGGTGTTCAACATAAAAATTTTGAGGGGACACGGTTTAGTCTATAATAAGGGGATTTCATTAGGAGTGTGTGCTGTGTCTGGGGTGTTTAGAAGGAAGGGAGGGAAATACAGTTGTAATAGGTTATCTTAAATTTTTGTCTTTATCCTGTTTAGGCCTCTTTCTACATTACATACATTGTCACCACAACTTTGAAACCCACAGTGCTCATGGCACTCTGTTCAGCATCCCGCAGAGACCTCCAAGCTGCCGGAGAGATCCTGTGGGTGTATACTCCATACGGCAGTGGCTCACTTGACCCTTCCTGGTAGGGACTTACAGAATCTTACATTCACTTACTATATAGATATACATGCACATCTTTTCTGGGCATAGTATTAAATGCAGTAGAAATAATAAAACAAAGTTCCTGCCCTCATGGAGTTTATTTTCTAGTTGGGTAGGTAGATAGTAGGGGCTGGGGATTTAGCTCAGCGGTTAGTGGGCAGGTAGATAGTAAACAAGTCACAAAGATATACTGTAATGTCAAGGAGTGATATGAAGAGCAGTAAAGCAGAAAAGGGGGATGGATGCTGTTTTAGATAGGGTCATACAGGTGGTCTCCTGCCAGCGGAGCTCTGGGCTGGGTTACCATATAAATTCTTTTTTTCTTTTTTCTTGTAGACACAGTAAGGTCTGGTGAAAGGAGCAAGGCATCTGACTTGTTGCCTACCCAGCTGTGTAACTATGGAAAGTTACTTAACCTTCCTGAGCCTTAGTTTCTTCATCTGTAAAGTGAGAGTGATATTGCTTTTGTTAGTGTTGTGAGGATTAAGGGTAAATGTGCATTTACCCTTATCTTTATCTTATTTTTATCTCTAAATACAAAAGCTCTGAAAAAACCCCAAACTTACATGGATATAGGCTATTTATATTCTCAGTCTACTATTATATTTATGTCCTTTTTTTCTTTTTTTTGAGACAAGGTCTTACTGTGTAGTTTAGACTGACCTTAAACTCACCGTGTAGCCCAAGTTGGTTTCAGACTTGTTGCAATCCTCCTGCCTCAGCCTTCCAAGTGCTGGAATTAACAGATGTGCACTACCACGCCTGACTATATATCTTTTACTGGAGAAATATTACTGTTTTGTTTATGGGATGGTGCCCCCAGGACTTGCAGCAGTATATATCATATACTTACTACTTTTCTAAAATCTACAAAATTCTAAGCCTTGAATAATCTAGTTGCAATGGTTTCAATTTAGGGATTATGGACTTCAATTGCATAATAATAGTAGACATATTACCTACCAAGGGGAGATGTGTTCTCTTACAGGAATCTTACCATGTGAATCTTGGATTCATCAAATATTGTACTTGGAAAGGCCCTTGGAGATCACTGCCAGCCTCCTTCAATGTACAAATGAAATAATGATGCACTTCACTTGAGGGCACAAAATCCTTAGCTAACTTTGATTACAGAAAGTTGTTGCCAGTTTTCTCAGTGAGGCTGTGGGAAGAAGGTACAAGAACTAGTTTCAAAGTGTTTCCTGCCCACTTCGTTTCTATTCCCTCCTCATTTTTCTTCCCTTAGCCTTTGTAAGTAGTTTTTTAAAAAAAAAATTCATGGCAGTGTCATACTATTTTAATTATTAGATCTTTATAGTGGTGCTGGGGATTGAACCCAGGCCCTTGTGTGCATGCTGGGCAAGCGCTTTGCCACTGAGCTACACCCCCAGCCTGGGTAACTAGGTTTTGTGAGAAGGAATCCCTGTACTGTCTCCCAAAGGCAGTATGTGGGGGTGGGAGAATGGAAGGGAGAGGTGAGAAATATCATTGGATATATTCTAGATCCAAAGGATTCCTCTTAAATGGAAATTATAGTGTTCTAAGCATGGGTCTGACATCTAAATGTGGATTGAGGGTTGGGGATTTAGCTCAGTGGTAGAGTGCTTGCCTAGCAAGTGCAAGGCCCTGAGTTTGGTCCCCCCAACCCCCAAATGTGGGTTGCCTGTAACAATCTCTTAAGAATATGTATGGAATCTCTTCTGTTGTAGGCTCTGAGAGGTATGTCAGGGCAAGGGAGGTTGGGACAATTAAGTAGACATTGACAGTTTTTGCTCTCACTTTTTTTGATTTTTGCCTTATTTTATCCCTAGGGTGCAAATAGCTATGGGCAACTTGGCCTCGGCCATAAGGAAGATGTGCTTTTGCCCCAGAAACTGAGTGACTTCTGTAAACCTGGGGTTGTCAGGAAGATCACAGGAGGAGGGGGACATTCTACTGTTGTCACAGGTAATTTCCTTCAAAAGTAGATAACTGTTTATTTTCTTATTTAGACATTTTTGTCTAGGATGTTGTATTACCGTCTTTCAGCCTTTCATATTTTGCAGAGGAAAACCCTTTTGGAAAGGGCCAAATTATCATTAGGGAATTTTAGATTTGAAAAGTTAAAGGATTTAAGCAATCTGGGCCACCCCACGGTCCCCACATTATTCAAATGAGGCTTAGAGAGAAACATTGATTGCTTAAGGTCACAAGGCACATTAGTGATAGAGTTACACAATGTATCATATTTATACCATATTGCTATTTAACTTTCACATTTGAGTTAGAAGTCTTTGCAATTAAGTTGAATACTCATTGGGAGCAAGAACCTTGTAGATTCTTTATTCTTTCTCATGGTACCTAGGATAGTACACAAGTACTGTGAGTGTCATAGTATTGCAGAGGAGGGCATACTGCATCTGGTTAAGAATGTGAGCTCTGGAATCAAAATGCCTGGGTTCAAGTCTTGGTTCAGTAATTTGTTAGCTGTGTGGCCTTGGGCAGATAATCTTTCTGTGCCAATCTGTTCCTCATCTGTTATGTGGGGATAATAATTGTTGATGAGGAGAATCAGTGGGTTCATAGGACTGCATTATGACTTTCAAGGTCCTTGATGACTTTCAAGGTCCTTGGCGCTTTTCATGGAGCCTTCCTCTATAATGAAATATTAAAAATTATTTTACAACTGTGTTGCTATAAAGATGAATATACTCCAGGCTGGATTTGGTATTGTATATAAATTATTATTTTCTCATTTTAAAAGATTTTAACATAAATCATTTTTATGGGCCTCTAAAAGTCTTGTTGGCTATAGACTGTACCTAAAGAATAAGTTTGGCCTTGGACATAAAGCTCCTAGTACCTGGCACATTTCAGTGTTGAATAAATACTGGTTTTTTGTGTGGGTGTTCCATTTGGTAATAGATTGGCCCCAATCGATTTGGCGTAGAATTTCCATGAGATATTAGATTCTAGGCCCGTGACTCTATGTCCAGAACACATTAACATGTATAGATTGTTAACATTAACTTGGGTGAGAAAAACTTAATCGTCTGTGACTTCAAATAATTAGTGAAAACCCCTTGCTCACTATGGCAATTGTGATTTCCCCTCTATGTACTACCATCGGAACCTTTGTATTTTGCAGATGGAGGAGGCGTTTTTGTTTGTGGCCTGAACAAAGATGGGCAGTTGGGGCTTGGTCACATGGAGGATGTTCTGTGTTTTACCCTCTGCAAATCGCTTGGTGGCTGTCCCATCCAACAGGTGGCCTGTGGCTGGGATTTTACCATTATGCTCACAGGCAAGTTAACTCCTAGATGAATCTTTGTCACTACAGAGGCTTTGGTAAGAGCAGCATAATGGTGGTGACTCCTGATTAAAGGAAAGCCTCTTTGTATTTAAAGCACACACACAAATGTTCTCTCTGGTCAAGGAAAGTTGCAGTGTGCCTTTTGCTTTCAGCAGCAAATGGGATCAGGATTAGAGCGTTTAGCAGCAAAGGGAATTGGTATTAGACTGAAAAGCTTTTGTTAGAGACTAGGGGAAGGACTGGATCATCTTTGGTGGCTGCTTCTCATCCCTAAAGTTCATGGTAGCTGTGTGCTAGGCTAGGTGGCCAGGGTGCCAGTTCGAGGGTATGTGGTGGGGAAGTATAAGAAGTAGGAGTTTTCACAGCAATTAGGGATTTTTCCCACTGAGGGGCGGTGTTTTTCCTTCAGTGCTGAGGATCAAATACATGCTAGGCAAGTGTTCTACCACTGAGCGACACCCCCAGCTGCATATATCAAAAGCAGGAAGCTGTAGCCGGACAGAACTTTTTAATCTCCATGAAGCCAGATAACAGACTAGGATGTGGTCAAAGGATTAATAGAATAATGCCCTTGGGAGCAGCTGGCAGTGGTTACGTTTTCAGCTAACTTTTCCTTTGAATCAGTTTTGACCTGTTTGTCTTTGCCCTCTGTAGCTGTCCATTTTGGATTTAAAGGAGCATCTGTAGTTTCTGACCTGGCTCCTTCTTGTCACAGTCCTCTAGCACAGGCATTTTCTGAGCATGTCCCCCTCCTGCCCCAAACCCTTGTGGAGTCTCTCACGCACAGTTTGAATTCCAAGCTTCTTAGCATGTGGCCTTCTAGAGATGTTCAGCTCTCTCTGTTGCTTGTCTCTTGTTCCCCACACTCCCTATGCTTTGCTATCTAGTAGCACCAAACAGTGCCTGCTTTTGTCTCTGCCTGGTGCAGCCTCTCTTACTTGTCTCATGAACTCTTACCAGTTTTAAAACTCTGCACAGGCGTCACCATTTCTCTTCTGCAGATGGCTTCCCTAATATGTATTGAATTTAATAATAATTATTAGAATCTAAATAAGGTCTGGGATGTAGCTCTGTGGTAGAGCATTCGCCTAGTATGTGTAAAGTCTTGGGTTTGATCAGCACTAAAGAAAATCCTTATATATGTAGAACTTTAATAATAGCTAGCGCTTATGAAGTGGTTATTGTGGGCCTGTGTTGGGGTTGTAGGAGCTCAGTAGCTAACACTGTTTCTGTGCACATTTGGAATTGATCATGAGAAAGACACAGAGCATCAGAGCTGGTGATCAAACTATCAACTTTTTACTGCTAAGTTGCAGCACAGAGTTGATTATGAGGCCAGATGGTTCTAACATTTCTCTGGTCTAGAGTTTTCCCTCCAAACTCTAGAAAACTTCTCCATAGGGGAAACCCTTTGTGTATTAGTTATACTTTTCTAGAGTCAGTGGTTTGCAAGAAAGCAGACTTAATACGGGACAAGTACAAGTTACAGCATTCACACACAAGCCAAATGTAGGAAGAGTGCACATCTGTCTATGCACTGGAGACCCAAAAAGGTGGTTCAGTCAAGGGCTGGGAGCCCACAGCAGTGTCCTGTGTATGTCCATGTCTGCATTAAAAGACTGAAGAAATCTATACTGGAGCCAGGGTATGATGCTCACAGTGGAGATGAAGACCAGAGCTCCACAAAGTGAACACCAGCCGTTGCCAATGACAGCAAGGCTCCGAGCTCCTCCTGTGACCAGAACAGCTGAGTTCACTTCAGGGAAACCAGTCGCAACGGAGCTTCTCCTGGGAAACAGCCGCCGCCTATCTTCTGCTCCTGTTCTCTTTTCTGTTGTGTAGGCCACAATTCTCAGGTGGATCCTCTACACCCAAAACCACACCAACTCAGTCCAGCTGGGCGTTCCTGCTCAAGTTGACCACAATAGGTCCAACCACGCTCTTGCTATGGATCAGCTGAGAGAAAGCTATTGAGCGATTTGTGTCCTGTTCCTTCTCCCAAACTCACTCACCCTTTGGTTACACCCCTTGCTCACTAGAAAGCAGTGAGTGTGGGGAAGGGCAAGGAGAGAGGCCTGGAGTGTTACAATAATGGAAATTCCATCACATGGAAACAGGAAAAGTGGGGGAAAGGTGTCATTCCATCGCAATACTCAGCACTGGGTTAAGTGTCATTCCTAGAGGAATAAAAATGGAATATGGGGTAAGTGCTTGGAGGCACAAGATCTCTACTACCTCCTCTCATCCCCATTGGGTCTCTTATCCTTCTGCATTTACCCATTGGCCCAAATGTCTTATTTCTTAAATTTACAGTTTACTTGTATTTTGCAGAAAATGGTCAAGTACTATCATGTGGATCCAACTCTTTCGGCCAGTTAGGTGTTCCTCATGGGCCTCGAAGATGTGTGGTTCCCCAGGCTGTTGAGGTGAGGACATCTAATATTTGACTTGCCTTTGTCCTGTTAAAGTGTTCCCAGGCTATGGCAGTTATTCTCACCCATGATGACAGGGGGCCAAGGCCCTCGAACCTCCTGGGGCAGTGAAATTTGAGTTGGGAAAGGTTAGTTTTGGGGGAGATAGATGTTGTGGGTGGAAAATCCTCTGTTAGTCCTCACACACACCATAATGCTTTGTAAACTAAAACAGTAAAGGCAGGACATCTCGTAAGGATATTAGTGATATTTTACAATTCTAAAATTAGTAATAATGGGAATCATGTTTGCAAGTGATCAGAACAGTAATAACTGCAAATAGAGGGCCTTGTAAGAACCTGTGTATAAGTTCTAATTAATTAAGCTTAATTATAATTCATATAATTAAAGAAGACAGAGTGGAATAGTGGTTAAATATGTTGGATGATAGGCTCAGTAAGTAAAAACATTTTGGCAGGCTGTAGCATATGTAACAATGGGGGGAATGTGCCAAAGTGAAATAGAATAGAAACTCACTTAGTTAATGGCAGCTGTTGTGTGTAGGCACTGTGTTTAGGCGGTAGGGACACAGGTGAAGAAAATCTGTCTTCCATCTGGGAGTCTTACAGTTTGGTAGTACATGGTAGATAAATAAATACTTGAATGCAATACCATGTAAGAACTATGATAGATATATGTGTAGCCCAAAAGAGGCAGGACTGAACTCTTACCCAGGGGAAAGTTGAGTGAGAACCCAAGCCAAGTCTTAAAAGTTGGGTAGAAGTTTACCTGGCTTGTGGTGAGAAGATACACAGAGTGGTTGTAAGAAGAGAGGGCAGAAGGAACAGGGCCTAGAGGATGTTGCTCACAAAGATGCCTTTGGTTACAAAGGAATAGAAGCAGGTATAGGATTTGGGTTACTCTAAGCAGTTTAGTGTGATTGAAATATAAGGAAGAGGTGAAAGTGGGGTTGGTGGGCAGGAGGACAATCAGGGTTGTTGTACATGACAAGTGTTAACAATAGCATGTTAGGAGGGGCCAGATAGGGTAGTATGGATGGTGGATTGAAGAAACGTTACTTAGGAAACTTGCTAACAATCCAGACAGGAAGTGATTTTGGCCCAAACTAACAATGGCAGTGGATATGGAGAGGAAGAGATAGAGATGAGTGTTGCTCAGAGATACTGAGTCCATGTGTCAAAACTTTCAGTTAGTTTTAGAAAAAAGAAGGATGAAAGAAAAGAAGGACAGAAGATACGTTTAAAAGATCACATTGTAAGGTCTTGTCAAAACCTCATGTGACCCGGGACTCTACTGACAGAGGTGCAGCATCAGAACAGAGAAGGCTGGAGCTCTTCTTTGTCCTGGTCACACTGCATTGGGGGTGTTATGTTCTGTTGTAGACTTGGTGCTTAGGCCCTGGGTGTAAAAGTCAGTAAGACTCAGGCCCTGCTCTTGAGGGTCTTAAAGTTTCTAGGCACTGTGGACTTGTGAATAAGCAAATGTGACAAAGCCCCATGTGGCCAGTGACGATGCATATACGGTTCCTTAAGAGGAGAGAGATCGAGGAAACAGCATCTTTAGAGGAGAAAAACCAGGAGGGAGGGAAAATTTGAAACTCAATGATGAGATATTGAACTGGGACTGTTTGACCTGAAAGAGGGATCTGCATTAGTTATCTGTTGCTTTGTAACAAATTATCTCCAAATATACCAGCTTTAAACAACAAACATCTCATTGTTTCTGAGGGGCAGGAATCAAGAAATAGCTGAGCTGATCTTTCATGAGGTTGCAACTGGGTCTACATGTGAGCTCACGGGCATGGCTGGGCAGCCGACCTGGACCCATTTCTGGGTTCCCTCATGTGGCTCTTGGCAGGAGGCCCCAGTTCCTTGCCCTGCGGGCCTTT
This sequence comes from Hystrix cristata, assembly GCA_004026905.1. Lineage (NCBI taxonomy): Eukaryota > Metazoa > Chordata > Mammalia > Rodentia > Hystricidae > Hystrix > Hystrix cristata. Next base: position 18,984 of record PVJO010005662.1, on the reverse strand, counting down.
CTGTGGGCCTGTTCAGACATGGCTCTGGCTTCCCCCAGGAGTGATTTAAGGCAGGGAGATGCCAACCAGGGAGCTCAAGTGCCTTTTATCACCTTGTCTCTGAGTCACTCATTGCATCCTTGTTCTTTTCATTAAAAGTATGTCAGTCACTAAATCCAGCCCACACAGAGGAGGGGAGCTAAGCTGCACATCTTGAAGGGAATAGTATCAAAGAATTCGAGGGCCTATTTTTAAAACCACCACAAGATGTCTTAGAGAGGACATGACAACTGTCTTTAAATATTTGGAAAGTGTTGTCAGAAGCTGCAGGCAGATGGGTTTGGCTCCACCTAACGGGATAAGTGGAATTGTTCAGAGATGGAATAGGCACCTGAGGAGGTGGTGCGCCTGTGTGCCTGGAGGGCTGTGTGGCGGGGGTAGGGCGGCCCCTGCTGGTGTTGCCGAGCAGGGTCTAGCATTGGATAGGGACCGAACCAGCTCAGGATTGGGGAAACTGGAGCTGCCAGTAAGTAAAGCATTATTGGAACACAGCCCTGCTTATTCATTTTTGTATATTCTACAGCTGTTTCTGTGCTATGGTGTCAGACCCAAGTTGTGTAACAGGAGCCATACAGCCTGTAAAGTCTGAAATATTTACTATCTGACCCTTTTTAGAAAACACTTAGTAACCCCTGGGCTAGATGACCTTGAAGATCCCTCCCAGCCATGACAGTCATTGTGAGATGGTATTTTTAAAAGATTTTGTTTTCCTTCTAGGGATTTTTACTTCTGTGACCTATTTATGGGTAGAAATGTGGGAGGCAGGGCTTTATGTATTTATAATAACTTATTTTTTTCAGCCCTGGGCTTGAACCAAGGCAGCACTGAACTACGTCCCCAGTTCTTTCTGTTTTTTTTTTTTTTATTTTGAGACAGGATCTCACTAACTTGCCTGGGCTGGTCCTCCTGCCTCAGTCCTCCTGCCTCAGTCTCTTGAATACCTGGGTTTACAGATGTGTACCACTGTGCTTTGTGGCAGGGGACTTTTAACCAGTCAGATACAGACCCATCACGAGGGCCATGCTGCATTACATTGGGCATAAATTGCATGAAATTTTCAAGATGGACGATATTGAGATCTACATCTTTTTTTTTTGACAGCTGCTGAGAGAGAAGGTTGTCTTTGTTGCTGCTGGACTGAGGCATGCGTTAGCTGCTACAGGTGATCATTTTGCCTTTATTTCCCAAATGGGTGTATAATAAGGAGGAAGTGAGTTTTAGGTTGTTTCCAGTTTGGGGCTATCAAGGGCAAAGCTTCTGGGCTGGGTGTGGTGGTGCACACCTGTAATCCCAGCTATTCAAGCAGCTGAGGCAAAAGGATCTAAATTTTGAGGCCAGCCTTGGCCACTACTGAGACCTTGTCTTGAAATAAAATAAATGGCTTGGGGATGTAACAGCACTCCCTGGATTCAGTCTCCAGTACCACATACCCACAAAAGGACAGGTATTTATAAGAACATAAGTTTTCATTTCTCTGAGATAGATACCCAGTAGTATGATTGTTTAGTTGATATTTTTATTTTTTGAATTAAAAATTTTTTGGGTACTAGGGATTAAACTCAGGGCCTTGTATTTGCTACGCAAATTATTATATTTTTATATAAGCAAGCTCCTCTCTTGAAAGTAAGGCAAGAAAATTTCCTATTATGATATTCTTCCCCTTTGCCTGCCAACTTTCTGTACTTGCTAGTCTTTTTTGAAAAACAGGTTTGTTGAGGTAAAGTTGATGTAACTGTACATATTTAACTGTATAATTTGATGGATTTGGAAACTTGCAAGTATCTATGATGCCATCATCACCACCATCGTAGTAATAGACATATCCAGCATCTCCCAAAGCTTCTTTAAGTCCCTTTGGATGTGCATGTGTGTTTTGTGTCAAGAACACATAACATGAGATCTACCCTCTTAAATGTTGAAGTGCACAGTGCTGTACTTGTATGTTACCTATAGGCATTGTTGTGTAGCAGTTCTGTAGAATTTATTCATCTAGCATAGCTGAAAGCTTGTACTCATTGTGCAGCTCCTCATTCTTCCCTGCCTCTGTGCCCTGACAACCACTGTTGTATTCTCTGCTTCTGTGAGTTTCACTATCACAGGTATGCAGTGTAAGTGGTATCGTGCAGTATTTGTTCTGTGTCTGGCTTATTTTGCCTAGAATAATGACATCCAGATTCATTCATATTGTCACCAATGGCATAATTTTCTTCTTCTTAAAGGCTGAATAATATTCTGTTGAACATATGTACAACATTTTCTTTGCTTATCTTTGGAGAGACACACGTTATTTTAGCTTTTGTGAGTAGTGCTGCAGTCAACAAGAGAGTTGAGTGCAGATATCTTCTCAAGATCCAGGCTTTAGATCTTTTGTCTAGACAGACTGAAATGGAATTGCTGGATCATAGGGTAATTCTTTTTTTTTTTTTTTTTTTCATGCCAGGGATTGAACTCAGGGCCTTGTGCTTGTGAGGCAAGCACTCTAACCACTGAGCTAAATTCCCAGCGATCATAGGGTAATTCTATTTTTAATTTTTTGAGGAACCCCCATACTGCTTTCCACAGTTGCTGCTCCATTTTGTATTCTAAGGAACAGTGTGTAAGAGTTCCAATTTCTTCACATCCTCACTGACACATTTTTTTTAAAAGTTAAGAACCACTCTAACAGACATGAAGCGAATTCTCATTGTAGTTTTGATTTGTATTTTCCCGATAGTGATTTTGAGCATCTTTCCATATACCTGTTAGCCATTTGTGTGTCTTCTTTGGGGGTCATGTCTATTCAAGTCTTTGTCCATTTAAAAATTTTTGTTATTGAGTTATAGGCATTCTTCATATATTTTAGAAATTACCCCTTATACCTGGGTGTGTTTGCTCATGCCTGTAATTCCAGTACTGAGGGAGGCTGAGGTAGGAGAATTGCAAGTTTAAGTCCCACCTGGACAACTTAGTGAGTGTGCTTTAAAAAAAAAAAAAAAAAGAAAGAAACACAATGAATGGCTGGGGATATGGCTCAGTGGTAGGGTGCCCTGGGTTTGATCCCCATCACAGAAAAAAATTGGCCCCTTATCAGATATATAGCTTGCAAAATACTAAATATAATTGCTAGTCTTAGGTGTTTATTTCTGTCCACTTATGAAGTAGCATAGTTTACATTATGTGTTTGATTAACTTAATTGTAAGTCCTCCTCTCCCTCATTTGATCTGTGAATATTTTATAAGTATCTCTGAAAAATAAGTATTCTTTTTGGAAATATTGCTATAGGGGTTGGGGATGTAGCTCAAGTGGTAGAGCGCATGCCTAGCAAGTCAAGGCCCTGAGTTCCATCCCCAGCAACCCCCCCAATTGTTATAACACCATCATTAGACCTAAAATAATTAACTAATTCTATAATACCATTAAATAGACAGTTGTTATTTACATTCTCTTGTCTTTTTTTTTTCCCTGTCTTTTGAATTAGGATCTGAATTAGGTTTGCATATTACATTTGGTTCAGTCTTTGTTAAAAGTTTATTTTTTTGAGTTTTTTTTATTGCAGTGAAATGTATATAACATAAAATTTGCCATCTTAACCATAATTAAGTATATAGTTCAGTGGTATTAAGCACATCATATTCTTGTGAAATCATAGTGAAATCATTATCTATCTCCTGAACTTTTTTTATCTTAAAAAATTAAAATTCTGTACCCAGTAATTCACCAACCTCCCTCCCCCCACCATTCTACTTTCTGTCTCTATAGTGTTGACTACGCTTAAGTATCTCACATAGATGGACTCATAAAGTATTTTTTGTAACTAGCTTATTTTACTTATACTGTCCTCATGGTTCATCCATGGAGTATAGTGTCAATGTTTCTGTACTTTTTTGGGCTGATAATATTCCTCTGTGTGTATGTGTGTGTGTGTGTGTGTGTGTGTGTGTGTGTATATGTGTGTGTGCACTTTGTGTATACTTGTAGCACATTTTGCTTATTCATCTGTTGTTAAACACTTGAGGTCCTTCTTTGTTTTGGCTATAGTGAATAGTGCTAGTATGAACGTAGATGTGCAAATGACTGTTCTAGATCCTACTTTTACTTCTTTTGAATATATATACCCAGAAGCACAATTGCTGGATCATATGGTAATTCTATTTTTAACTTTTTGAGGAACTTCCATACTGTTTTACATTCTTGAAGTACCATTTTACATTCTTGCCAACAGTGCACAAGAATTTTAATTCCTCTACAAGCTCTCCAGTGCTTGGTATTTTGTGAGTTTTTTGTTTTGTTTGTTTGCAGTTGCAAGTGGGCATAAGTTGTTATCCCATTGTAATTTTGATTTGCATCTCCCTAATGATTGGGGATGTTGAGTATCTTTTCATGTGTTTATTGGGCATTCATATATCTTCTTGGAGAAAATGTGTATTCAACTCCTTTGTCCCTTTAAAATTTTTTTTTTAATTTTAGTAGTTCTTTGTGTATTCTGGATAATAATCCTTTATCAGATATCTGACATTTGTTTTAATCTATAAATTTTCCACACTTTTGTTTTGTCTTTGCAATTTATTTGTTGAGGAGACTGTAAGTTTTGTTTTATTACAACCTTGTGTGCTTTGCTCACATCATGCTCAGTGTTCATAGCTTGATTTTCATAACGCAGGCTTATCCGTTTGCAGCCTAAAGGACCATTGGTTGTAGAATGTTTCCAGAGGAGCAGACCTAGATGTGATGTTGGATGAGCCAAGTTGCATATGTCTGACAGTAGACCAAATACGTAGAATTTTATCTTTGCATTTGTATGAGGTTCAGAACATGAGATTCAGTGATTGTGGAAATAAAAGATCATCTCACTGAAATTGTGATTGTTAAACTATCTTGTAATCTTAAGTACATACTTACTTGGCAATTGAGAATCTTTGAATTCATCCTGATGTAGTGGAAAGGGTACTACCTAAGATGTTAGGAATGCTGAGTCCTAGCATTTTCTCTGTTATAACTTTCCTGTGTGGCCATGGACAAATCATATCCTCTCTGCAGGGCCTCAGTTTTCTCACCTAGTAAATGAGAATAATGAACTTGGTGGTCTTCACCATCCTTTTCTATTTGGTTTGGAGTCTCAGTTGTCCTTTCAGGTTAGTGATGAACACTGCACTGATATGACTCTTGAGGAGAGTCTTAGAGATTTTTGAAGGAGGTTTTACTATGTTGGAATTATCTTTGATGGTCTTAGATTGTCCTGATAGCTGGATTTGTGATTGGCTTGGTAGTAATCCCTGCAGCCAGTCATGGGACCCCTAGAAGCAATCAAACTTCACCATAATATTCATGTTAACTGAGAATGAATAGGAAATTTTCCATAGCTCAGCAGTGCTTGGTATTTTCTGCTTTTTTTTTTTTTTTTTTTGTTCAGAGAGCAACGTGGTTGTCTTCTTTCTTTTTTATTTTTTTTGAGACAGGGTCTTGCTGTGTAGTTCGGGCTGGCCTCAAACTCATGGTGATCTTGCTTCAGCTTCCTGAGTGCTGGGATTACAGGTGTGCACCACAACGTTTGGCACAACAATTTGGTCTTATTCTGGTATGTGTTTTCTCTGTTTTTGTCTCCTGCTTCATTGGGAAGTAAGCGGCATCGTGTTCCAGTGGGGGACTGGTTTGGCATCATCTGCACAACGGTTATGCCCCGGCCAGACTCTGCCATTATTTTTGACAGCAAAGGAACCAAGCAGAGTGACAGGTGAGTCCATTATTTCTTCTTAGTTTTGTATTTACTCTTTGTGAGGAACTGGAGATACACACACATCCAGAAAATGGTAAATGGGTTTTTACTTTTCCTCTTTCTTGATCTTTGTCCAATATTCTCTATTGGTTGGTATGTTTGCCTTGATGGGGCTTTTGTGGTCCCAGTAAAAGAAGCCCTCTTTGCTGTCAGAGTTTGGGACCTACTGAGAGATGCAAATCAGATAGGTAGAGATGAAAATGGGAGCTCTGCAAAGCTGCTTGTAAGGGGGGCATCACAGTCCCCGACCTAAAACTATACTATAAAGCTACAGTGATAAAAACAGTATGGTGCTGGCAAAAAGACAGACCTGAGGATCAATGGAATAGATTGGAGGATGCAGAAACAACTCCAAACACACTCAAATACATCATCTTCAACAAAGGAGCCAAACACCCTCACTGGAAGAAGGATAGCCTATTTAACAAATGGTGCTGGAAAAATTGGCTTGCCACATGCCGAAAACTAAAACTCGATACATGTCTCTCACCATGTACTAAACTCAAATCGAAGTGGGTCAAAGATCTAAACATTAAGACAGAAACACTAAATTTACTGGAGAATAGATTAGGAAGAAGCCTCAAAGACATAGGGGTAGGGAAAAAATTTATGAATAGAACCCAGACTGCACGGGAAACAATACAAAGAATCAGTGCTTGGGACCACATGCTATTAAAAAGCTTTTGCACAGCAAAAGAAATCACCAGTAGAGCAGGGTGAAAACCCACAGACTGGGAAAAATTTTTGCTAGCTATCCATCAGACAGAGGTCTAACATCTAGAATATACAAAGAACTCAAAAAAATCAAACCTCCCAAATTTAAAGACCCAATCCAAAAATGGGCAACTGAAATGAATAAACATTTCTCAGATGAAGAAATTAAAATGGCAAATAAGTATATGAAAAAGTGTTCAACATCACTAGTCATTTGAGAGATGCAAATCAAAACAACGTTAAGATTCCATCTCACTCCAGAAAGAACTGCATTTATGAAAAAAATCAACCAATAACAAATGCTGGCGGGGCTGTGGGGAAAAAGGAACCCTCCTCCACTGTTGGTGGGAATGTATACTGGTCCAGCCACTGTGGAAATCAATATGGAGATTCCTCAAAAAAACTACAACTAGAGGTTCCATTTGATCCAGCTATTCCCCTACTGGGGATCTTCCCAGAAGAATTAAAATCATTATACCACAGGGATGTATGCACAACCATGTTTATAGCAACACAGTTTGTAATAGCTAAGTTTTGGAAACAGCCTAAATGCCCAACAACCAATGAATGGCTAGAGAAAATGTGGTTTTTCTACACAATGGAGTACTACACCACCATAAAAAAGGATAAACTAGAGTCATTTGTATGTAAATGGATGTTCCTTGAGAACATACTATTAAGTGAAATAAATCAGACACTCATGAGTGCACATCGAATTGTTTCTCTGATACGAGAAACCATAAGTGTAAATAAAGACAAAGAGGTGTAATAGATATTATATAAAAGGAAGATAATATACAAAGGAGAGGAGAACTAGAAAGAGAGAAGGGAGAAAAGCAGGAAGGGAAAAAAGGAAAGAAAGGGGAAAGGGAAATCATGGAGAAATGTGAATAAACCTGCTGTAAATAGTGAGGGAGGGAACAGAGGGGAGGGGTGGGGAAGAGGGGGAGAACCAAGATGCATCATGTACAGGTACAAAATAAATGTGATGAATGTGATCATTATATGTACAATGTACCAATACATGTTCTTGGTTAAAAATAAAAATAAAAATTAAAAAAAAAACTACTTGGAAGGTACGACTTAGGTGCTTAGAAACAGTACATATTAATAGTGACTCTATAAATTCTGAACCCTAGATCAAACTTTCTCACTGGGCAACTGCGGAGTCAGCCCTGCTAAGCTTGCTGTGTGGCCAGGCAGACGTGGGAGTGTAGCCTGTTTGCGGCCAGGCCCACCACAGAGGGAGAACCCAGAAGGACTGTGGACTGTTCCTCCCATGCCCAGTTCCTTGTCTCAAAACAGAAGCAGGAATGAGGATGTAGAGAGAGGGCCAGGAGTGCTCTAGTAGGGAAATTTGTATATGAAAACACGATGAGTAGGTAGTAAGTGTTGTGTTGATTGATCTTCTCCTGGTCAGTTCGTCTGTAGGGATTTTTTTCCTTTTCCTCTTCCTTTCTCTACTCTTCTCTCCCCCACCCCCCAGTCTCTTTGTCAGCCCTTCTCTCTCTCTATATAGCACTATATCTTTATCTTCTCTTTCTTCTTCTCTCTCTTACTTTGTGACCTAGTTTAGTGAAGGTTGGCTGTAATAAAAACCTGAAAACCTGTATGGGAGACCTCTAACTTTTGTAGCTCAGAACAAAAAGGGGTATTTGAGAGTGGTAGGAAGGTAGGGGGGAAGAGCTGGGAAGAGGAGGCTGTAGTGGGGGTCACGTTCATCGATGTTAGGGACATCCTGGGTTTTCTAAGACCCAGAGTCTCGTCTTCAGCTGCACTTGGAGTTAGCTTCCTGGAGCTCTGGCATGAGTTGGAGAGGAGAAGGAAGTATTGAGGCTGGATAGATGATCATTTAACATACCATTGAAAACACTCATAAACTCACATTTCCCAAACCATTTTTCTTCTTCGTCAAAGTGTTCACTGCTCCCTTGGAACCCCCTGCTGTTCCAGGCCTCTGTGCCTGTGGATGGACTGTCTGTTCGGCCCAGAATGCCTTTCCTTCCTGCTCTCTCTGGGAAAATCTCAAGAGTTCTTCAAGGGCTTGCTCAGGTGCAGCTTTCTTGATGAAGACTCTTTCTTTCCCCTAACCTCCATTGAGTTTTCTTCACATGTTCTGATGGCACACAGTATTCCATGAATATGAGTTGTTAATCAGTTTCTCACATGCCAAAGATTATGAGCTTTTTAAGGGCAGGAGCTGTGTGTCTCTTCTATATATGTTAGCACAGGACCAATAACTAGAAGGAATAACAATTTTTTAAAAAATTTGATTTGATTTAAACAACCTGTTTGGGATCTGTTTGGAGTGACAGCTTGGATTCAGGGTTGACTTGGGGAGTTTCTGATGAGACCTAGTGGGTCATCAGCTCCCAGTCCTCAAAGCCTTTCACTTTGCATTCTCCCATCTTCGCCCCACTGCCATGGGCTCTGGGCTTAGATCCCTAACTGTCCCCTCCTCACCTGCCCAGTAGGGGCCCAGGATTCCTCTCTGGGTGAGTGTGACTGGAAATACCTGCTCTGTCTTGTTATCACTGCACAGCTTATTTGAACAAGTGAGATGTCGTTTATGAAGACACTAGTTAATGAAAGTGAAGTTTCAGATAAAAGAGTCATACAACAAGAGTGCATTTATCTGCATGCTAGACCACATGTTGCCACAAGTGATGCCAACTTCCAGCAGGGTTGGCTGGGCTTCCGCTTTGTAATGAAGGTAATATTGTAAAGAGGGGACAAGTGTGAAGCTGGAGATAGAAGGCTAGTTCTGATCTTAGTTCTGCCTGTATATTCTGAGGGCCAGGTTTGTATTTAAGTCCTGCACACAACAGCAGCTGCATGTAGGAGATGTCATTGCTTCTAGGCTCACATAGCAGGCAGAAATACAGTCAAACACATACTTTTACACCCAAACACGTGTATCTGTCTATCTCTACCAAAAGCCATGAATTTATACTGATTTTCCCAATTACAATCCAGTATCTCTTGGTTGTTTCTCTCTTTCTGCTTTTTATATTTCTCCTTTCATGTTTCTCTCTTTCTCCTTTCTTCTCTGAGATATGCGTTTACTTATCTATTCGGACTCCTGTTGTGTTACCGTCTCCCACCGTGCCAGCCGTCGTCTTGGCCAGTGCTGGTGACCCACACCTGCCCACACTGCCCCAGAGTCTCTCCCCATGCCCAGGGGGTGCTGGCTGAGAGTCCCCCTTCTGCCCAGTTTGTTCTGTTATAGATGTAATTGAGAAGAAAACTTTTTTTTTGTAGGCCTGGAGAATTCTAAAGCAATATGTGTTCTTGCTGGCTCGGCCCACTCAGCTTCATTAACAGGTAGGCACCAGCTCTTTTATAGCGTGACAGACCTTGGTACATGACTGTCTGTGCGGCGCTGTTGACCCACAGAGGGAAGGTCTTTGAAGCCAGAATTCTGATGCCACTGTTGGTATGATTTTAGGCAAGTTACATTACCTTCCTGACACTGTCTTCTTCTCTGTAATGTGCGTTGTGGTTACAAATGTATGGACACATGTAAAGTACTCACATCAAACAGGCTCAATTCCTTTTCCTCTCAGTTCTCCTCTCAGTTTATTAAGTAGGACAAGAATATCTTCCTTTCAGGGTAGTTGTGATGGTCAAATCATATAGTTAACAATAAGTTTACATCCCATTGTAAGTTATCCCTGCAGCTTAGAATTTGTAAAGTATTTACACTTCCACGCTGTGGCTCTGGCACTCTGGAAACAGCAGCACCTCGGTTGGACTGTGTCGCGACTCTGACATGGAAGAATGTGCGCTGCCATCAATTTACTTACCTTACACACAGCACTGAATTTCCTCATAAAATGCTGAAAAACTCTGAGTACAAAAGTCGCCCTTCTTTGCTTAAAAACTGAAATACATTCCACTCTGTGAGAGACCTTACCAAAATAAATCTCTGATTCCAGTCCACCCCTACGAGTGGGGATTGGAGCAGTCTCGGTCTGAAGAAAGGGCTAACGGCTTTCAAGAAAATGCTCCATTACCTCCTGTGGAAGAGTCACTGGAAACATACACTGTACCAGCTGGGCGTTTCACTGGGTGGATGGATGGAGGCCAGCCGGGAAACAGAAAAAAAAAACAAATTAGGAAAACAGATCGAAGAAACAGAGTAGAGAGATGAATTAGAGAAATTTATAAAAATATAAAGCAGATTAGAGAAGTGTAGAAAGCCTCAGCTGTATACAGAAATAGATAAGAGAGTTATATAAAAGATAAAATAGAGGAATGTATAGGTTTGTTGTTTAATGGGTTTAAAACAACCAGCCAACAAAAGGAAGACCTACTTTTAGTCTCTCTCACAGGGGTGCATTTGTATGTGTGTTAAAAGTGTTGCTTTGAAGTGAATGCCAGCTGTAAGCGACTCCACTCGTACCAGGTCTCACCTGTCCTTTGGCAGCCGAGGGACTGGAGGTTACCTGGAGGTTTGAGAGCAAGAAAGTGACCTGTTCGTGCCTGCAGGCACCGAGGATGTTCTTTCCTGAGAGTGAGGAGAGACTAAGAGGCTTTTCTTCTTTGCTCTAATTCATTTGAAATGGCTGACATTACGTAAATGTAGGAATTACCTAATTGCCCACTAATGTCAGTTTCTTAAAAAATCTTGTTATTGGTAAATTTATGTTTCATATGTGGGGACTTTTATTATGGTATTTTTTTTATACATAGATTTCAAATTTTTCACTGAGATGTAATTCATGAAACTCACCATTTTAAAGTGTCCATTAGGTCATTTTTAATATATTCATAATGTGAATCAATTTTTGATATTTTGAAAGCGATTTAAAAATTGTCAAGATTAATAACTCTCTTTCCTGACCTAGCTCAAGCTGTTAATACACTGGATTTTGCTCAGTGTTCTTTAGACCTTTTCTCTAGAGTCCTTGTAAGATTGTGTAACTATTTGGCATTGCAGCAGAATTTAATTTTACCTGCTGATGCAACAGTGTAATGATCCTCATGTGGAAGACAGTTTGTCAGACACACTAAGATAAATGAAGGCCTGTTCCGTGCACAGGCTTCTTCATCAGAGCATCTTTGTTGCTCTTCAGTCCATGTAATGGATTGATATTTTGCTTAAGGGGCTTTTTTGTCCTCTTGTAAGGGATCCTTACATTTTGCACACCCTGATAAACTCCAGGAAGGTTGCCTGTTCCCTGAGAATGAAATGCACCAAACTTAATTCATGGAACTGCAGGATGTCAGTACTGCTGGGTTGTTTGGGTATTGAGAGATTGCACTGCTGGAAATGCTCATTTTAGAGCTGGGGAGGCAGAGGTCTGGAATGTGGCATGATGTGCTTGTTGTCAGATAGTGAGCAGCAGATGGGATTTGAACTGGGGACTCCTGAACCCTGGTCTAATGTCCTTTACTGTTACTGATTTGGCTTTTGGTCTGTTTTTGGAAATATGCCAGACTGCCCTAGGGAAAGCAATATAGTGCTGTAAAGTTTTATTTTAAGATCACAAAGTGTAGTAGATGTGGAAGACCTGGCTTCTAGTCCCTTATTAACCATGAGTCCTTTTTCAGCCATGTGATCTTGAAAAATCACTTCATATCTTCCAGCTTTGATTCACTTATAGTCTAGAGCAGCAACGTCTGATAGAAATAAAATGTAAGCCACAATTCAAAAACCAAAATGAAACAAGTGAAATTATTTTAATAATATATTTTACTTATATATCCAAAATATTATTTCAACATGTAATCATTAATGAGCTACACCTTTGTTCTGCACTGTCTGTGCAGTCCACTGTGTATTTTTCACTTATAAGACATCTCATTTTGGGCTGTTCAGTGTGCACATTCCTCAGTGGTAAGTATAGCAGAAGTTTACAATGTTAGAATTTGGAAGGTTAATGAATACTTTTGAGGCATTACAAACTGATGACCCACAGGCTAAATTATAGCTGTGGCTTCATATTGTTTGGCCCTCATCTAAAAAACATACTTGACCTTGAATGCCATCTGTGCAGGTGTGTACCCCAGTGGCCCACAGATTGCTCTTGTTATCAGTGTCATCAGTCCTATTGTCTGCCCCTCTAGACCAACTGCCCTCGCTTCCAGTATTCAGCTGGTGAAACTGAAGCTTAGAGAGGAAGTGATTTGTCCAAGGTCAATAGCTAGTTAGCAGATGTAGGAATAGAAGCCAGAGTCACTTGACTCTGAATTTGCTTTTTTTTTTTTTCCCCCATTAAATCACAATGTCAGTCATTTCTGCTTATATTACAGGCTTATTATGAGGTTGAAATGAGCCAAAGTGCTACACAGCTGTAATATGGTAGCATTATATTTTCTGCTGGCAGGGCATACTGTGAAATCATCTTATGTTTAAAAAGTTTGAGCTGGGGGCTGGGGACTTAGCTCAGTGGTTAGAGCACTTGCCTAGCAAGCACAAGGCCCTGAGTTCGCTCCCTGACACCAAAAAAACCCAGAAAGTTTAAGCTTAAATAGTTTATCTTCTAACCTGTTATTTGAAAATATTAAAACATTTCTTTTTCCTAACAAAAGGTAATGTTCTGTTGCTAGGACAAAATACTCGATGTAGACAACTTAAAGGAGGAAGTAATTTGTTTTGGCTCACAGTTGGAGAGGTTTCAGTTCATGGCTGACTGATTCCAAGGGAGAAGCATCATGGTGGAAGAAAGCTACTAACTTCATGGCAACCAGGAAGTGGAGAGGGTGAAAGAGTTGTACAGGAGGGGGCAAAGATCTAATGTCCCCAAGGTCAGACCCCCGTGACCCACACTGTTCAACTAGGGCCCACCTCCTGAGTCTTTATTACCTTCCAATAATGCCACAGAATTATAAATCCATCAGTTGATTAATCCACAGTGGAATTAGAGCCCTCATGATCCACTCACCTTGCAAAAACCCCGCCTCTGCATGCGTGTGACAAAATTAGGAGATTTTTTAAATCTAAACTTTAACTTGGGCGTGTATTTTAAAAATGTAGAAAATAAAATGTCTCATATAGGGTGGATGTTAAATGGATATTTGTTGAATGAATAAATGAAGAAACATAATCACAAATTCTTTTTCCTTAAACTGTTAAGAATATTTGGTCTTGTTTCCTATGTGTAGAATTTTTATGAATTTTTATTATACACAAATTTTTTGTTCTGCTTGGTCTCACTAAACATTGTAGCATAAGTATAAAACCATTTCTTGTTACCACTTCTTTTCAGAGTTGTGTGTTTTTAATCACTTTGGACTAATGTCTCTTTACCTCTTGTTCCCCTTCTGTTTGTTGAAGATGCGGGAGAGCTATATGTTTGGGGCAGTAACAAGCATGGGCAACTGGCTACTCAGGCTGCTTTCCTTCCTGTGCCCCAGAAGATAGAAGCACATTGTTTTCAGAGTGAAAGGGTTGCTGCCGCCTGGAGTGGGTGGACCCACCTGGTTGCTCAGACAGGTGAGAGCACAGCAGAGAACGTGGGGTTCATAAGGGCAGTTGGGAGACAGCTGTCGAAACCTGTTAATCTTTGGGGTTAAGAATTTTTATTGATGAAAAGCTCTGAGGCTGGGAACAGGGAAGGTCTGGGGTCTGGGGTCAGACTGGGTGAAGCTAGCTCTTCTGGTCCTAAGAGGCCATGAGGCTTTGAGGAGTGCTTTCCATTATCTTCCAGAAACTTGTCTAGGTTGACGGGCCGTCCTCACCTTGTCATGCCAAAGAGATGGCACTATTTTCATTTCCACTGAGTCTCAGAAGCATCAGAAAATGTAAAGCTAAGGGCAGATTTCACGATAGGGGCAGAAGCATTATTTTGAGTCATAGCCAGTATGATAATCTGTTTTAAATTTTTATTGGCCCTAATAAATGATGTACCATGATTTGGACCTCTCATATTTGCTTGCGTGCCGCCATGCCTGTCGTATGGTTTTTGGTATCTTCATGTTTCCTGAGTCTTCATCTCTTTCTCGTCTTTCCCTTTGGACAGTTCTTTCCTGGCATTCACCTCCTTGACTTTGTTTTCCAGTTTTGTCATGGCCTCTCTTCATCCTTGATGTCCAAGGACTCCTGCTGCTTTACACAGAGTCCCTCAGACAGCCAATTTGTAACTCTTAAGATCTGTTATCATGCTGAGGCCTTCTGAACTTCAGGGGTTCTCGGGTTCCCTGGCCTGCTCTTATCATACTTTCCAGCTTCACACCTGTCTCTGCATCCCAGATGCCTGGTGACTTGTTCCAGGAGTTTTCGGCTTGTGTAGGTTTTCAGTGAGCTTCAGTTCTCTTTGGTAAGACGCACATACTACGCATTTGCACATGCCAGCATAGACTTGTGGGCATTCAAGTCCATGATACTTTCAGTTGGTCTTTTAAAAAATTTTACTATCCTTCTGAAACAGAGGCCTGTGTAACAAAGGTGTGTAATAACATTTCTACATCACTACTTCAGAGCATGGAATAAGGAAAGTGTGTCATTTAGTTTGGAGGAAAAAGCATATCTTTCTTCAGAGACATTCACACAGGTAGGAGATTGAGCCTGTGTGCAGGAACTTTTCTTAAAACAACTCATGGCGCACAGTTGTTGATAACTTTTTTTTTTTTCTTCCCCCTGCCATCAAACCATCATGTTGGTCTTGTTCATTTGTGTCTCATCGCCTCTCAGAGAATGTACTCTTTTTCCTGTCTCAAACTGTTTATAGTTAAAAGAGACTAAACAGTGCAAGATAGGGGCTAAGCAAGGGCCTAAACAAGGCAGGATAGACAGGATTTCTGACTTCTTTTCTGAGAGTCACTGGTTCATAAACAGAAGACTTTGGATTTAGGAATCCAGCCAAATCAGTTAACATTTATAGGGGACTATTGAGCAGTGTGCTAAAAAGCCTGGGAAATAAATGAGACAAGACATGGGCCACCTTCTCACTAGAAAATAGAGATAGGCTTAAGTAT
Source organism: Hystrix cristata (assembly GCA_004026905.1). Classification (NCBI taxonomy): domain Eukaryota; kingdom Metazoa; phylum Chordata; class Mammalia; order Rodentia; family Hystricidae; genus Hystrix; species Hystrix cristata. The sequence goes on along the minus strand of PVJO010005662.1, from coordinate 3,556 downwards.
AAGAAAACAGAACTTTTTTACCCACTCATCCATCCATCAACCCACCCACCTATCCATCCTGCACATGATTAGGTCTGTGTAATCAAAGCATACCATGCCTTGTAACAGCCATAAATCCTGCCCTTAAGGAGCCCACTCGGGGAGACAGACCTGCAATCAAATTTCAGCACATTCCAGGATGACCTGTGAACAATAGAGCTAAGTACAAAGTGCAAAAGTAGCATAAAAACTAGCAGTTGTCTGAGTAATTAGGTGCCAATAGGTAGGCATTTCATGGTTAGTCTCCAGAGAATTGCAGGATAGTGAAATGCACTTACTACCAAATGTTAGTGAGTTTGGTTGAGCCTGTCAGTCACCCTTTCACTCGTTATGAGAGACATAAAGCTGTTGCTTCGTGAAGCATTGTAACCCTGGCGGCTTCTTGTGTCTGGGCCAGCTGCCCGGCACTCAGGGTGGGAGGCTGGAGCCCACGTCCCTGACGCGGTCTGAGTCACTCCAGCTGCTTTGGAGCTCAGCGTTGGAGATCCACCTCCACTCCAGAGCATGGTTTTTTGGAAACATTTCAGCCGTTTAATTAACTTGTTAATTCAGATCGCTTGTTTATGTACATTGCCACTTTCCCCTTTCTCCTAGGTCCAGGATAGTTAAAGCTGAGATATGTGAGTGTCCTGGTTGTACTGAATTGAGGGTAAATGGGAGTCTCCTATTTGATTCACCAGTTTTGTGTTCTTTCTAGCAGCAGTGGAAGCCCTGGTCTTGGACTGATGTCATTGAGAAGAAACACCCAGGGCGTCCATTTAATCAGACTCAGCTGCTCCCATTAACAGGAACAAGATTTCCTCACAGAGTCAGAAGCAGCTCTTTAGTGGAACAACGAGTTATTTGACTCTAGTTGCTTTCACGAGTTGTAGTGAGGTCCAGTTGTACTGGGATATACAGTACTTGTAAGCCACAGCAGCCCAGAGGCTCTCAGTCTTATCTGGGAGGCATTGTATGTATAATATTGATTAAAACATCAGTTATCACATTGGTATCAATCATAGTAACTGTACATCTTGCGAGAAAGATGAGACGGACTAAGATGAGAGAAAGGGAGAGCATTTTGCTTTTCTGCGTTTCCACAGTCTCTAGACCAGTGTTTCTCAACCAGAGGTGATTTTTGTCTCCTAGGGGATATTTGCAATGGCTAGAGACATCTGTGGTTCTTACATTGGGGGTATTACTGGCATCTAGTAGGGAGAGGGCAGAGATGCTGCTAAATATCCTATTGTGCAAGCCCCACTGCAATATCCAGCCCCAAGTGTTACTAGTGTCAGCAGAGGAGTGCTGCCAAAACTGGCATCCTCAGGGGTAGTGCTCTTCTTGAGCCTTTCTGTGGTATGAGAATAACTTTACTCATTGTCTGTATGGGAACCTGGGATGTGCGCTCTGCTCTCCCTGCCCGGGAGTCTGGTGCCTGCCTGCAGTGTTTGCAATGGAAAAATACTTTTCTCTGTTAGTCAGAGGCACTTGGAAAGAGTCCAAGAGAACCTGTTCTAATCTGGAAGAGCTGGCAAGGGTACCTGAGTCTCAGGCTGTGGAGCTGCATTCTAGAAACCTTTCCCAAGCTGCTTAATGTCCCTGATCATTGTTCTCAGCAACTTCATGGGACTCTTGGGTGACTTTATCTAGACTGGGTGACCTGCAGTGTCTCATTTGAGATTTACGATTTCCTGCCCGGGGGCACTTGTAGTAAGAGTTAGATGGCAGATCTGGGTGTTTTTCTAGTCCAGTGACCTTGACTGATCTCTTCACCTATCTGGGCCTTAGTTTCCTTGTCTCTCAAGTAGGGTATTAAAACCTACCTGTATTCTGCAAAGAGCTGCTGTGAAGTTCAAAGGAATGAGTCTGTGAAAGATTCCAGCTAATTGTAAAATGTACGCATAAGTGATGTTCTTCTGAGGTTGGGATGAAAAAGTAAATTCAGGAGTCAGTAACTTTTGGAGAGACTTCAGGGGCTTGGCCAAGTTTGAGACATGTAAGCATCAGAACTTGGGAGCTGGCCAGGGATGTGATACTCAGTATCTTCATCTGACAAGCCAGGTTTCTGACAAGCCACTCAGTATCCTCATTCTGACAAGCCACTCACATGCAGGAGGCAAGTAGCTTTTTCAGACTGGCAAAACACTGAAAGATCTCTGGCTTTACAGGTAGTTTCACATATTAAAAGTGATCCTTTGTAGTACTTATCCCAATTTGTAATTGCATACATCCATTTGAAGTTTCATTTGTTTAATGTCTAGGCTCAAGATCCCAGGAGAGCAGTGTCTCTTCATGGCTGCATCCCTAGCACTTGGCACATAATAGATGACCAGCTAATTGCCAGATGCATGAGTAAACGGCAAGGGAGAGAATCATGAGCTTGAAGTCAGACAGGCCAGGTCCAGTCAGCACTGTTGGCTTACTGATTATGTGGCTGTGGGCAGCTCCACCTCTCGCCATGTCCATTATCACCATTGTACTTGTCCAGTCCCTTTTCTTCTCCTGACACCATAGATCTCTCCTTTGTGCCATTTTAAAAAAAACGATTATTTGAGTAATTCTCCCTCCCACTAAACTATAAGCTCCTCAAGGGCAGGAGCCATGTTTGATTTTGTTTGAGATTGTATTCTCAGTTCTTGGCAAAATACTTGGCACTTGTGAGGTAGGTGTTTCACACGTGTTGAACAAATGAATCAACCTAATTTCTCTGAACGTTTCCTCATGAGGAGAATGGAGAAATGTTTGCGACCGGGTGTGAGGACTATATGTGATGATGTATTAAAGCGTCCAGCACAGGGCTGGGCTGTTCCTTTTCCTTCCAGGAGGGGTCTCTGCAGGACTGGACATGCATGCCTCTGGGTGGTAACAGGTAGACTCAGACAGTCCTGAAGAGCACAGAGGGATCCGTGCTTACAGATGCTAAGTGCGGTGGTTGATGATTTATTAGGATTTCAAGGCGAATGATTTTTCACAAGATCTCAGTGTTAATGTGGGGTTGGTCAGAATGTCTAGAATTTGGTTGCCATCTGGATGCTGGAAGCTTTCCCTCTACCATGCAGCACCTCAAAGTAGCCTTGTGGTCTCACTAAGGATATGGATTGAAAAGTGAAAGCAAATCCAGTGTTCTTTGACATTCTTTACTGTTCTTCAGTGTCACCTAAGAAAGTCCTACAGTTATGAAAATTTTAGAGAATCAGTGATAGAAAAAAGATCTTTCTCACCTGGCAAATGAGAAAACAGAAACTAAGAGAGAAAGTGACTGAGGCCTCTTCTGTTCTTGAAGTCCAGCTCGGCTTTCCAGTCAGTCTCCCCTCCCCCATGACCTTCCTGCTTCTTGGTAATGTCCTTTTGAGGGAGATATTTTTATTGTCTTATTTCTCTAAAGAGGGGAATTGCACGGTACATGTGGAAGGGACCACCTCTTAGCCACTCTCCTTTCAAGAGTCACAGACCAAGAAATATTTTATTGCATTTGATGGCTGAGCATTAGTGAAATCCAAGCTTAGCCATTGATTCACACTAAACTGGGTTTATA
>PVJO010005661.1:0-96217 GCA_004026905.1 Hystrix cristata | reverse complement strand
TTTTCCCCTTTCATCTTACTTTTCTTTTAACCTTCTTCTTTATCCCCCTTTTCCCTATCTAGTTCTCTCTTTTGAATACTATCTCTCTCTTTTTTTTTTAAACATAATATCTATTCTACCCCTTTGTCCTTATTTACACTTATGGTTTCTCATATCAGAGAAACAATTCGATGTGTACTAATAAGTGTCTGATTTATTTTACTTAAGAGTATGTTCTCAAGGAACATCCATTTACATACAAATGACTCTAGTTTATCCTTTTTTATGGTGGTGTAGTACTCCATTGTGTAGAAAAACCACATCTTCTTTAGCCATTCATTAGTTGTTGGGCATTTAGGTTGTTTCCAAGACTTAGCTATTACAAATTGTGCTGCTATGAACTTGGTGGTGCATATATCACTGTGCTATGATGAGTTTCTATAGTTTCTTTTATTGTATACTACTTAAAAATTTTTAGGCAGAAGATGTGTACTATAACCATAAAGTTGTCTTCTTTGCCAAGAATTGTGCAAACAAAAACCTAGCTTTTTAGGTAGCCTGTGTTTTAAAAGATCGCCGTCAATTTCACTTTTACTCATATTTCTAACATTAACAAATGATACTTGATCGTTAGGACAGTAACACTATTGGTTTTTGTTTTTTACCCTCTACTCCTAGAGGAATTTACATTTGTGTTGTTGTATACAGACTATTCCTGAGTATTTTAGAAAGTTTAGAAAGTTTGTGTATCGAGAACAGTTTTAGAAACCATGTGAGAAGGTTCCCGGAACATCTTCTGCCCTCCCTGAGAAAAGTCTCCAATTTGGCACAGAGATCTTTATTTGCAATTCTAGTGGAAGCTTACTGGGAGGATGCACAGTCTAGTGCTTGTACCAGTTACACGATTGAGGCGCTATGTAGTCTTGGATCTTAAATGATTTTGGATTGAATAGTTTACAGTTTTATGGGTTTATCCTTAATTCATATATGTATACAGTTAGCTTTTGCTTTTTAAAGAAAGAGAAATAGTTGAATTCTTCCAATGATCACTTTCAAAATAAGTTTGATTCCATGTCATCCTCCAAAACAATAAATAAGCTTAGTTTTTTGAATTATGAATTGCAACACCTACATTTTCCAGTCCATTGTCTGTATTAATTTATTGATGCTTAAATTGTCCTATTTTTTGGCTAGTGGTACTTTATACAAGTTGATGACACATGAACCTATTTTCTTAGAAAACTTCTGTCCTCTGATCTATGATTATTTTAATGTATTTCTTATTTTACACTTGAAGCAAGCTATTTCTTTAAGCAAGCCTAGTTCTTTTTGATAAGAAATGATACTCACAGAGCAAACTTCAAGGTTTTAGAGATACTCATGACCACTGAATTATTCACTATTCCAGATCTTGTGAATAGGTAGAGTCAGAATCTAGGTTTTATTTTATTTTTAAAATAAAACATATTGTGAGCTCATAGTGAAGTTTTATATCCTGTCTCAAGACTATGAGAGTTTTATTTTTTACATTGAATGGATATATATTCTTTCTCCCAGTTTGCAAACCTGGTTTTCAGTTATATCAGCAAAAACACCCATTTTCTTGATCCTACATAGTAATGTTACAGTGATAATACCTCCACTACTGCTTATCATCTGATTGCTAAAAAAGCACTTCGAGGTTTTGTTTTTTAGTCTTCTCGCCTTAGCATATATTCTACTAGGATATGTGGTGTAAAATTTTGTTTTTCACAGACACTGGAAGCACTTGAAGAACTTTTATCTATTGCTGAAATAAGAATATAGTTTTATTTTCATTATCTTTCTTTCACTTCTGATTGTTTTCAGAACTTTTAAATTGAACTATGTTTTATACTTATATAAAATATTTCATGTTCCATAGGTTGATCTAATGAAGAAGGTGTATTTAAAGTGGTGTAGACTAGTCTGTTCTGACCTTGCTCTTCCCTACTCCACAAGTAATCCATATTTAATTGTGTGATTTATACTTCCATTTAAAAGAAGTTATGTGGGTTAATAAATAAACTCTAATTAATAAATAAGAGTTTATTTATTATATTCCCCTCTTTAGTGCTCTTTTTAGTTTTTCATTTGACAATATTTTATGGAAAGCTTTTCTGTATTATTTTATCCACTTTGACAATATACCAATATGTAACTTACAGAAGTTTATCCAAACTGTCCTCTATTGATGGACATTTCCCCAGTCATTTGTTTTCACAAATACTGCTGAAGTAAATGGTCTTGTGCATACTTGAAAAATATTTTTACCTGTGTGTCTTTTAGTAAATTTATAGACATTGAATTTCCAAATCAAATAGTAAATGCACATTTCCTTTTGTTTGGTATGGCCAAAATCTCCTCCTAGGGTTTTTCATTTTACATTCTCATTATCAATGCGTGAGACTTCAGGTATATTTTGCTTGTTTGTTTTTGGTGGCTAATTCACACCTCAAGTCTTCAGTGAATTGTAAGCACTGCCTAGAAGAAAATGCATGTCTTGTGTGGACTGCAGAGAGACAGCTCCTTCAAGACTCAATTCAAGCCGTATCATCTCCTAGATTTAATGTTTATGATAGTTATCTTCTTCCCTCCATCCCCAGCCATGCTCTTATACTTCAGCAATAACCTGTGCTTAGCTCCGCCATAGCATTCGTAACACTGTGCCTTAGTTATGTGCCCTGTTCTAGACTATGAGCTTCTTGATGAACAGACATTGATTATACTTCTCTTTACATTGGTGCCTAAAGTTGAGTTATGCACATCACAGGAAATTGACATGCAGTGGACTGATGGTCTCCCCTGGTCCTCTGAGCACTCTTTTAGGTCTTTAAGTCATATTTGTCCATCTCTTTCAAATGTACATCAAGCAGATTGTCTTACTTTATCCTCAAGGAGATTACTCCTTAAGGTTACCTCATCGAGTGCAGATCTGGGACATTTCCCATCCTCTACTTGCCTGTCTCCAGCCAGAAGGGGTGTGTGTGTGTGTGTGTGTGTGTGTGTGTGTGTGTGTGTGTGTGTGTGTATGAAATTATAAATATTTTCTAAAGGGAACTTCAAAATTCTGACACCATTTGTTAGTCAGTTATAGGATTCCTTTTTCTTTCATTCTTTTTTGTTAATGTGTCACAAACAAATTGCAATCAAGCATATGAAATCCTCAGTTGACTGAATTCCAGAACAGTCTTTCTAAGCTTTTCGCCTTCAGTAAAAGTACAGCTTAGTTAGTTAAGAAGGGGCAGCGCAAGCATTGCCCACTGAGCTCTCTAGGCGCGGTGGATTTATTGTAACAGATGGCCCACACACTAGACTTCTCTTAAAATTATATGACTTTGTGTATACATGAGACTCATGAAGTGACTCCATTGCTGAATCGTTGACAGTTACAGCAGACCTATACACTGTTTCTGTCCTGTTCCTTGGTAGAAATACTCTGTTCCAATTTTCCCCTCTGGTGCAGAAGGAGTCGCTGAAGTGAAAGTTACAATAACTGCCATTTGCCAATTTCAGATGTGGAATTCTTGGTATCATGCAGCAGTTTACTTCTTTCTCATGTTACCTGCTTTATAGTGATCAACTGAAGCAAAATTTCCATTTTAGGATTTTCTGTAAATCCAAAATGACAGGAGGTGTTGCATTTCTATTGTTTACAATCATATTATTCTTGGAATGTAAAGAATAAAATAAAGCACACGTATGTAAGGAGGAGATAAAAGCCAAGCCCGAAAAAAAAGGCACAAGTGCAAAACTAAGTCCTCTCTTGAAGGATTGGGCAGTTGAACCGGTCAGGCTTGACAGAGTTGGTTTGGAGTTTCCATGTAAATTTTGGTGGGTGAGTAGTTTCTCAGTGTCTCAGTTTCCTTATTTTTGAAAATGGTGATAATAATTTGTAGCGTTTTAGATCATTTGTAGCATTAGATCATTTAGATCGTAATTTGTAGCATTTAGATCAAAGAGTGAGTGTGTTTAGGAGTACAAACCATTAACTACAATGTCTGGTTCTATTAATACTAGACTGAACAGCTGAGAGCTGTCCATTTACTGCCAAAAGTTATCTAAGATTGAAAAATATTTTCGTGGTAGCATTTTTTTTCAGAACTTGCACTTTATTATCTAGCCTTAGAAAAATTCAATTGTATATTAGGCTAAGAACTTAATTATACAGATACAGGCTCAAATGCATATCCAGATCTCTGTATTGATATAGATAGCTATATCTAAACACTGATCTAATACTGAGACCTATATAAATGTTATAGATATATAGACATATACATGAGCATATTTGTATCAACATCTTTTTCCCAAAGTTGTGTTTTTTAACTATTTTATTTTGTTTCTGTTCCAATATGGAGATGTTGTTGTTCTTGTAGAGTTTTTCTCCCCATCATCAATGACTCTATTTTTTGAACGTGGTGGGCAATATCTGCATTCCAAACTACTATTATTGGCCTTTTGGCACTCACTGATGGCTTCAGACCTCATAATGACAGTGACTATCACAGAGTTCTAAACAGTATGAGTGTGAAGAACGCTTTGAGTGATGTATCCTTCCCTCTGAGCATGCTTCTGTAGTGATATATGGCGAATGATACTTGTGTTCTCAGGGTTTTTACGGGGTTTTCCTAAACTCATATGTTAATCTACAGAAACAGGGTGTGAAATATGCCCCCGTGAGAGGCATTACTGCTGTTCTGCTGGCACCTGTCTCTCCTCCCCTTTGCCACACACTGGAGAGCTGCACTTCTCCATCCTACTAGTCAGCTCGTGACGCTGTACCACACTCTAGCAGAGTGGGTAGCTTCAGCAACAAAATTTGTTTCTTACTGTTCTAGAGGTTGGCAGTCCAAGATCTAGAAGTCTGAGCTCAGAGAGGCCTTGTGGTCAGATCATGGTGAGGGTTCTCTTTCTGTTTGCACACAGATACCATCTTGTATTCTCAGTGAGGTGGGGAGTGTGAGGGGAAAGACAGAGAGAGTGAGAGACAGAGAGCAAAACTGAGAGAGAGGAACAGGGAACTCATAAGCCCTCTGGTTTCTCTTATGAGGGTACTAAGCCCATCATGAGGGCCCACCCTTACGGCTTTGTATGACCCTTAGTACCCCTCAAAGGTCTCTTATCCAGATACCATCATTTTAGGGGTTAGCGCTTAAACACAAATTTGGAGGAGACATAGTGCCATCCACAGTAATATATCACTGACCTACTCTGGCCAGTAAGCTGTCTACAGAGGCTTTCAAGTGCTGGTCTTGGAGCTCCAGCCTGCTCTTCCCCTGCCGCGATGGTCATGGAGCGGAAAGATAGATGCAGCCTGAATTGCCAAGCCGGCACGTGGATGGTGCTTCTTGGAAGGTTGACTGGAATCTCCCTATCTTTAGATAACTAAGAAATGAACTTTGTTCTGTTGAGCCACTGCAATTTAAAAGTCGTTACCATGGTAGAACCTATTTCTGCTTCATAGAACATTCAATATACAAACATATCTTTCCCTTTAAATAATAATTTAGAAATCCGGCCTCTACCATACTATTATTAAGACTGTAAACTTTTTTAAATTAGAAAACAAATATTATGTGTAATATAAGTGAGGCTAAACTGGATGGTTAAATGACTTTATCAATCAATCCAGTTTCGGTTAGATTATTTTAAGAAGTAAAGCTGAATTTTAAAGTGTTTATATTTTACCAATTTATGCAGTTTGTTTCAGACAGTAAATTAGAAAACTACTAAGTTTAACATGAAAAAAATATAGCACAGAAGACCTAGGCTGGCCTCAAACTCATGGCGATCCTCCTGCTTCAGCCTCCCAAGTGCTGGGATTACAGGCATGTGCTATCACTCCTGGCAAGGACTTGAATTCTTAACCTGCCAACATTATGAATTTTCTGGGAAGTTTCACAAAAATATATTAGTGCTTCATCTCATTTTTCAAAAGGAAATATGAATGATGGCCCATTCTACATCAAGGACCATTGTAAGGGCCAGGGGAGGCCAGAGAAATATAAAATTTTGTATATTTTTCTTAAATTTCTCAATTAGTGTATATATATATATATAAAAATTTATGTTCTCCCAATTACTAGGGTCTTTAATTCCATTTAAATGGCAAATAATCTCTGGTGATGTTGTATATTGCTTCCTACTGTTTGAGAATTAGGAGAATTAGGAATGAGTTGGTTAACTCATTAACTATGCACAACACTAATATATGGAAATTTCAACTTTGTCAAAAATCTTAAACTCTTGTTGGCAATAACAATTAAAATCTAATCAAGGAAAAATAGTTCATCTTGGCACACCTGCAAAAACTGGGACTTAATTGTGTTAAATTTGGGAAATGAATTAACAAGATTCAGTTTTTATAATTTAAAAATTGCTTTTCCTTGTTTGCTTGTTTATATTGCTTCCAAAGTTCTCAAAACCTCCAGATGAATAATTCCAGTAAACTTGCTTTACTAATCTAAATGCTTTATAAAAGCTGCTGTATTTTTCTACATACAGGTGAAGGACAGCCTGCTTATTTTCTACTGAAATAGTTTTTCTTCTGACACATAACTACTCATTTACCTGTGAATTTAAATTAAGTAATAGAAGAAATAAATGAATAATCCTTTCTATTTGTAATGAATTTTCTACAGAATAGTTTATTTGCTCAACCCGACTGTCTTTATGAGATTAGTCATGTTAATTACATGAAATTACAAGGAAGCTGAGATGTAGTAAGTTTGGGAATAGAGGTTTACATCCAGGTTTCTGAATCCGGTGCTAGCTTTTAGTTTCCTGAATACCAAAGTACCATAAATTTAAGGAATTTTATATTTAGTGTTCACCCTCCAACCATAATTTTCTTTCTCCCAGGTTTATACCTGAGCTTGATTTTTAAAGGAGAACGTTTCCTAATTATTCTCACCAAAAACTGTAAATATTTCTTAGAAAGTCTGTCTTGCTGCATTTGTGTCTGTAAAGAATTTGCACACTGACGGCCATTTATAAGCAATCAGAGACCTAGAAGTTTTTTTTTCTGGTCATACCTCAGTGACCGCCATTTGATACTCTATCTGCCTAACCCTTTCAAAACCTGTTTATGTGCAAAATCATCAAATATAGTTGCCTTCTGAATGAATTACACTTTTGACTTTGTTTTGGTCAGTTTGCAAATGCATTTCTAGAACTATAATCTTCTCTGTGTAATTTATGTCAGAAAAGATTATATCTTATTTTGCATGCTAGGATTTCTTTAAAATTATTTATTATTCATGTTACATTTTAAACTGGTGCTGGTCTATGCAGATTTTAAATGTGTTTGTCATATACCATTAGTCACTGTGTGAAATCTCTCAGTAATAGTTAGCCCTTGAATTTTCTGCAGCTAAGGAGAATTTAACACTGATTGATGGCAGATCACTTAGCTGGTTGGCAGACTTTCCAGTTTACGGTGGGGAAATTGCTCTTTTCTTTTTGTTCATTCCTTCTGCTGCTTGTGCTGAGCAGTAAGACATATGTGCCAGACTGCACGCTAGAAGCAGCAATGGATTGGCAATACGGCATGTCGTTTTCACAATTACGATTTTATCAGTTTCTCAAACTATACAGGGAATGTCAAATATTTTCAATGACATCCTTCCATTATTGCAGGCAGCTTTTTTAGGTGTCCTTTCTACGCCAGTTCTCTATGTGTGCTGCATAGCTATCATCTCGTGCATGATAAATTGGCCCTGAGCCAGGAAGAAAGACAAGTTTGTGTTTTGCTGAGAAGTTCCAGGTATTTTGCATATGGGCTGCCAGCCAGCTTTAGGATCAATTTTACCTTTCTCTGCTCCCCACATGCTGAGGAAAAACAGCCCTTCATCATGTTGTGTTAGATACATTACTTAGAAAACATACTGGCTGCAAGTAAGACAAAATTCAACCTCAAATAGCTTAAACAAGTGGTAGATTATTCTTCTCAGGTTCTTAGAAATGCTAAAGTAGATGGTTTCTGTCCCTGGTTGAGGTGCTTGAGGATATAGTCAGTGATACTGGCTTTTCTTGTCTGCACTCCTCCATGTTTAGAGCATCAGCCTCATTCTTCATGGGTGTAGAAGGGCCACTTCACCTTTAGGCTTCATGCTAGAAAGTGGGGGGAAGATTAGCAGGCAAAACTGTTTTCGTTACAAGATTTTGTCTACATATATTCAGGAGGGAGATAGAGAACCCTTCCAAGAAGACTTCCCTAAATGCCTCACTAGCTAGGAAAGTACTTTTCCGTTTTCCGACCAATCAGTGTCTAAGAATGAGGTTGCCAAAACATTTGTTTTGCAGGTAAACCAGAGGCCTTGTTCGTTTGCACACCAATGACTTCCAGATCCATATTTCCATTAATAACTTTCCTAAATTCCTGCCTCCATTCAATCTAGTTTGTTAAGCATCTCAAATTTAATGTGCTATAAAAGTGAATTTTTGCTTTCTCTCTCTCAAAATCCTTTCACTGCCATTGGCATAGATCAATATAGGCAAATCCATAGAAACTCTGACTTTGTCAGGGAATTTAAAACTCTTGCTGATAATAGCAAATAAAGTCTAATTAAAGAAAAATGATTCGATGTGGTACACCTGTGCATTTCTCTTCCTTGTATTTTGGCACTCTCCCATAAAGAGTCTTCATGTTGTAGTTCAATTTCCTGTTCTTCATTTAGACCAAGTTATAGTAATGTAGTAATAAAAATATATAGCAATACTTGTCACTACTTTCTATAATACAAACATTTTTTGCTAAACTCTTTTTATACATTGTATCACTTTGTCTTCTCAATAAAAATATAAGGTAGATATTAAGATCCCCTTTTCTAGATAATGAAACTGGGGCATAGAGCTATTAAGTAGATCAAAGCATAGTGTCCACAAAACTCTTTCTTAACTACCTGGTATCCACCTTAAATGTCCTTTCCTTCCTAGGATAAATTTTTCAAAGGGGTGGCTGTCTCTTAATTGCTTTGGGGTCTCACCCGGGTAGGTTGGGAGATGGATACAAGGATCCAGTTGTACAACCCTCTGCTTTTTTACTTTATTAGTGATCGGCTCTCACAAAGCTAATCCTTAGATTCAGTAGCCCCCTCCCTCCCCTTTGTTCTCTGAATTTTCAGGGCATGGGATCATTTACTGCAAAAGGAGATTTAGGAGCATTTCCACAAAGCCCGTAGTTCAAGCCCTGGAAAGGATGCCACTGAGTGGCACAAGTCGGTGTCTCTATTATATAATTATACATCATTGATACTGCTGTAATTTAAGCCTGTGACCCTCTTCTCTTCCTTTGCCCATTCAGTTTTACTGTTATGTAGCTCTAGGGTCTTGCCGGAGGCTCAAAATTTGCTTTAATTGCATTAGCATTGAAGGATGCACAGACTCATTGGTGTGAATCCCCCCAGGTAAGAACCTGAAATTGACTTGATAATCTAGCAGTTGCCATGCTGCTTTCTCTACCAACAGTTTTGGGATGAGGAAGTTTGATTGTTGGGCAAGATTCTTATCACTTTTTTTCTATTTTAAATATAGGAAAAAGTAAACATTGTGTGCATGGAATTCAATAACTTACCCTTTACTCCATACCTCACAAAAGGAGTTCTCTTTAGGCTGATTTAGCATTTATAGGCACCTAAGAAACCTATAAAATGTGTTTTTATTAAACATTTATTCATTTAACAAATATTTAATGAGCACTATGTATCTGTCTAGGACTCGTGTTGGTACAAGCTATAAGCCAGTGAATTGAAACAGATGAAAATTAGTATCCTCATGGCCCATATATTCTCCGTTCAAGTCAATTGTCTTATTAAAATAATCTTATCATAAGAACATATTAAACGCTACTTTATCTATAAATGTTCTTACTATTTTACCTACCTTACCTCACTATGCTTCGTCTAATAGGGTGCTAGAGCCAACTCCTATCAGCTCAAGAGAGCTGATTGTGGGATTTTCAAGAATTTTTGCAAGCCAATTATCAAGCCTGGCCATTATATAAGAATAATTAAATAAATTCAGAATTAATTAAATTATATTTTAAAACAAACTAATACTAGTTACTTCGCTAGTTATCTTATCGCATTTGCTAATTATTTTGCTATGTTTCCCTATAATCTATGCTCTGGATTTTATTTGTATGTGTTTTATGAGCGTAGTGTTACTACTTCCCAAGTTCATGTTTGGTGATATCATATTAAAATCAAACATGGTGGGAGGTTCTACCATGAAAACCAACGAATACTATAAATCATGGTCCACTGATTTCTTAGGGAGCCATTTATTAAACATTTACCAGTGCATTATCGGCCCCATCCTACTTGACCCTTTTCCCTTGTAACATTTACAGCATTTCTTTTGGCATAACATATTCATTCATTCTTTCAGCCAACATTTGCTCAGCATGTATTGAATGTTAGTTACTGAATAAGAAGCTGATGATTCATAAATAAGGATAGAATTGTCTTTGACCTCAAGTTATTTAGAATCTGAGTCAGATAAATGCACAAATACTTATGTTATCAGGTAATAGATATTATAACATTGCAAAAGGAGCTAAAACAATGGAAGTAATTATTATGGATGAGAAGGTTTGGGACTTGAAAGAGGGCAAGTGGTTCTCCAGGCAGAAGCAGTAAGAGGGATACTCCACACTTCAGAAAATGTTTACAGAAGATTTGAGCCTATGAACATCCAGATGAGTGTGGATATCCCAATTGCTCAGACTTTTGGTAGGAATATTGGAAGACAAGATAGTAGAGTTAATCCAGAACTCAATCAAAAAAAAGCTATGTTTTCATCATCCTTATAGCCCAAGAACTAACACAATGGTTGCAGTGTCAAAGGGATTTGGAGCATAAATATTTAATGAATAAGTACTAAGAAATGTGGAGTTGACTTTAGTTAGAACTGGGAGTTAGTAAGCATTACATCACATATTTAACTATTTGTTATAGGTAGCTTTTTCACCTCTAAAGCTATGATATGTTCCTTAATGGCAGAGCCGATGTTTAGAAGTTTTTGCTAAACACGTTATTTTAAACTTATCTGGTATTCAGAGAATTTTAACTTTCATCCAATTTCACTCCTTATAACCATATTTTTAAACAAATGATTAAAAAAATAAGTGGAATTATGGTTTGGACATGGTTTCACTGTGTCCTGTAAGGGCTGTGCAGTGGAAGCTTGGTTTGCAGCGTGGGGACGCGAGAGCTGTGATGTGCTGGAACCTTCAGAGGCAGACCCTGGTTGAAGTTCATTGACAATGCTGACCTCAGAAAAGGTCAAAGTAGTTCTTGTGGGGCTCTACTTGATTCTCTCGAGAGACCTATTGTAGAAGAGCAACTCTCTCTCTGTTGCCTCTGGCTTCCTGTCTTCCATCTGATCTCGCACACATGCAAATACTCCCTCAGTAATACAATCTGCAGTATGATACAGCCAAAGAGACCCTCACTAGAAATAAGCATTTGTCAGCATCATGGTTGCAGATAAAGTAAGCCTCCAAATCCATGATAAAGTAAGCCTTTTTATGTATTACCCAGCCTCAGGTGTTTGGTTGCAGCAATGGAAAACTAATATGGTCATATTTCTCTTAATAGGACCGCTCTGGAAGAGTAGCCTCAAGGTAATGTATTTCTTATCTGTTTGAGGATTTTGAGAAGATCATCTATAACTTACTATTTGGCAAGAAGGAGCACTATAGCATTCTGAAAGAAGGTGCCTCAAATGAGCACAGAATTTTATTAAAGAAGATGCTAGATCTGCTTTAAGAGACATCATGGCTGCCATGCCTGAGAGAGACAAAGTATTAGCAGTTCTGAAGGAAGAATACAAAAACTCTGAAGGATTTGGCAATCTGAACTCTTAAAAAGGAGAGTGAGTAGAAAAGTCATCCAGTACTATTCAACTGGTCGGTTAAACTCCGGCAAGGCAGTAGGGTAAATTAACATTTCCTCTACAAGCAGATTTAAATGTCAGGATATCTATACTGTGTAAGTACATCAGTCAGGCTATCCAAGTTTTCCAAAGGAAAATTCTCTTTGCCTCAAACCATGTTCACAGTGCATCCATTGAGATTACGATGTGTCTAATCACATAGTCTGTTTTCTAACAATAGGCCATCATACTTGTTCAGAATTTAATTAGTTCATACTAAGTGTCAGACACTTTGTTGGAAGGATTTGTAACTACTCTTTTTGTTTAAGGGTATTTCATTTCAATGGATGATTAAATTTCTCATCATGCATGAATAAATTGTCCTTTTCAATTTATTTATCGATTGCAAATTTGAGAACTGTAAACCGCCGGGCCCATCTTCCTACCTGCAGGCCTACCTGGAGTTGTTTACTGTGCTGGGGAAGCTTCGCTGAGCCTGCAGCCGGAGACTGATCCAAGCTGCAGTCCCGAATGCAATCAGAGGGAAAACTTCGGGAAGGCGGCCAGCAGGCCTTTCCTGGAGACCTTCCTCTGTGTCACAAGGCATGTTTCCAGCGGCAGTTTTAGCATTTGTATGAATGGGGGACTGGATCAAACAGTATAGTAAATTAGTTGAAAATCTGCTGAGTTCAGGACAGTTCCTGAAAGTTTCAAAGTAATCTTTAATATTTGGTATGTTACTTTGATTCTTCAGTTTGCTCACATTTTCTCAAAGTAGGTTCTGAAAAAAAAAAAAAAATCAGCAGTGAACAATATGACAAGATTCCAGCTTCTCAATCTCCTCTAGCATTGCAGAGATTTTCTGCCCAATGTTTACCTCCCGGATTCTCTCATACTATTCTTAATTCTGTTCAACATTGTTCTACTCAGAGAAGTGGATCCTCATATGTGTGTGTGTGTGTGTGTGTGTGTGTGTGTGTGTCACTGAGGACTGAACCCAGGGATTTCACACTAAATTATCTCCTCAGCCCTTTTTTATTTTTCATTTTGAGACCGAATCTTGCTTAGGCACTAAATATCCTAGCAGCTCAAACTTGCAATCCTCCTGCCTCAGTCTCCTAGAAGAAGCAAACTCTCTTTCTCTAGCATGGCACTTTTCATAGAACTTATCCCCAACCCTGCTTGATTTTTCTTCTTAATACTTAGTACAATACCAGATGCTGATAGTATCTGTACTCTGTTTCTTTTCTCAGAAGATACTCTCCCTGAGGGCAGAACCTTTGCCTTTTTTCTTTTCTGTCTCTAACTTCACTACGTCCAACCACTGTTAGGAACCACTTAATTAGGTTTACTGAAGTCTAGTTTAATTTGCATTATCCCAAACAAGTTTCAAGCTTAGATGTTTTTATAAAGATTTCCATCTAAACTAATATATGGAAATTATATTTTTCTTCTCAGAAAGCTCCTGTGTACAATGATAGGAAGTATTTGATTGAATCTTGACTCCTTATTCCTGTATAACTTAGGTGATTTATTATACAATATTCCTGTTTATGTCAGTATATGCCATTTGTATCATTTTTCATCTTTATTCCTGTATTTTTGAGACACACAGTAACTGCTCATCTTGGGGAGTTAGTATGTGTACACATTGCATCTTGATCATTGTTACTCCCTGTCCCCCCCACCCTCCATTCTCTCTCCTTCTGCAGACCCCCTTCCCATCTCCACACAGATCGTCTACCTGTTTCTTACCATCTCTATTTGATTTTGTTCTCTTCTGGAATTCCTAGTTTATCCTTGTGAAAGGAAATTCTTTCCCTCCCGACTCCCCATGTTCCTTGCATTTTGAGAATTTTAAAATGCAATGTTATCAGGATATTATTATAATGATTCTTAAACTAAACATGGAGCAAATACCTTCTCTTGACAGCCGACCTTTGTCTTAGGAGAAATTTTATAACTATATATGCTACAAATCATATATACATATTACATATATACGTATATTTCTTTTTCTCAGTCATATCTCAATCCTATTGCAACTATTCAGCTGGATTGATTTTCTTTTCTCATTTTTTGCTGCTGTGCCTTTTGTACTGTACTTAAACCTGGGAAGCACGTATGAACTCATAAAAAGTACCTGAAGATAGCTCATAATAAGTTTTAAATGTGTTTCTTTTATGTGAAATAGCATTTCTATCTCATTAAATGGAGGATTATTTCCCAATTGGGAGATTTCCCACCAGGTGTTTATTATGGATTCACAGTGGTTCCAAACTCTGAGACAAGAGACGCACATTGAAGTATTTATGTCATTGGTCTGGGGGCAGCCCTCAGAGAAATAAGTGTATTTGTAAACTCTGAACATAGGTGGGCATTTTCAAAAGCCCTCAGATCTGACAGAATGATTTCCAACTAAGAATGTGGTATTGTTTATTATAACTTTGAGTGGCAGCCTAATATATTAAATCAGCTCAGAAGATTGTAAAATGCATTAGCATTAGCAATTTAATACCTTCAACAAATTTAACTGTCACTCAGGAGCATATCTGTCCTTGTTGTAAAACAAAACAAAATAAAATACCCTAAGATGAAACTCTTTCCTTGATGGACAATAATGTTCAAGGAGAGAAAAGCTTTTCCATGTACATAGCCACACACAGGAAGGGTACACTGAATTTAGCAAAATTAAGTGCCACAAAATTAATATAGGCATTTGGTTATGGCTGGACAATTTGAAGCCTAAAAAAAAAAAATTGACACAATGATGAACGGGC
The DNA here is from genome assembly GCA_004026905.1 of Hystrix cristata. NCBI lineage: Eukaryota > Metazoa > Chordata > Mammalia > Rodentia > Hystricidae > Hystrix > Hystrix cristata. Next base: position 81,560 of record PVJO010005661.1, on the reverse strand, counting down.
ACCACCTACCACCCAGGAAGTTCTGCTTATGAAAATTCATGAGGGATTGCTTTCTATCCCATCAGAAAATGATCCTCCTGCATCCGTAGCCACTTGTCAGTTCTTCCGTTAATAGGAACAGTTAGGAAGTATCTTTAGTAGCATCTAAATGCAATCGGTCTGATGTTAATTGGAAATAGCAGAACATGAAATTCCATAAAATATAATCATAAAAATATTAGTAAATTATTATTGAAAGCCCATAAAGAATGAGTCACTACCGTTGAGCAATATTTGCCAGACATCAAAATAAGCGCTTTATTTATCCAGTGCTGAAACCTTTCAAACATGTTCATGAAATAGTAATTTTTTCAGGTGGAGAAATTAAGGCAGAAAGGGTGAAAGTAACTTGCTTACATGCTTCCAGCCCATAAATGGTAAAGCCAGAATTTAACATAAAGTCTATTAATTCTATTAATTCTAAGCATGCTGCCAGGTTACCTGTGGGATGATACTTATGTGTGCCAAGAGACTTTCATGCATTCAAGACATTGATCTTTACAAGCACACTATAGTCAAGAAACATTTTCCCATTATACAGATGAAATGTCTATGACTTAATGAAAATAAGTAATAAGCCAAATTTTCACAAAGCCACGATGCACTAATCACATCATCTCTTCACACAGTAAGACTCGCAAATGAAAAAACATTTTCCAGTGAAGATCAGTGGGAGGCAAGATTAAAGTTATTTTTTGTAGTATTTAAAAAATTTAAACAGGATGTATATTTGTGGATGTATGTGTAAACAGGCAATCTGTTCAACAACTTATCAGTCATATGCACAGCGAGACTGTGCTAGCCAAACGGTGAGGAGGAAAAAGAGAAACCAGTTCTCATTCCCCCCACCACTTGGGAGGTTTTGTTTTATTTTGTGTTCCTCCTCTTTTGCCCCATGTCTGTGAAAGTTACTTCTGAATTTTTACTTTCCACTATTTTCCAAGTGCATGGAAGTTCTAATGTCTTATGTACCAGAAGTAGATTTATATTGAGTTATAATATTTTAAATTGAAGAATGTATGCTATTTGAATCTAATTGAGTAATCTTATATATTACTAATACATATTTTACTTTATGAACTTAATATAAATATAACAATATAAAATTGAAGTAATATCTAATTTAACATAGGCAAGTTTTCAAGTATAGTGTCCATTATGAAATAGGGAATCAATAAATTGTAGTTGATTTTCAAAAGTTCCTAAGTCAGCAAAATCCTAGAAACCTAATGTGAATTTGTGCTGCTTTGTCGGAAGGTGGACAAAACCCAAGCTTGCCTTTGTTTTTACTTTAGAAAAATTAAACTGATTTATAATAAAGAATTTTGAACAGAGGTAGAGATTCTAATAAACCTTATATAGCCCACATGTATCTTATCTACTATGAAATCTCTACCCCATTCATTTTCCTCATTCTTTTCTCTCCCTTTCCCTTACCTCCCCTCCCTTCTCCTTGCACTCTTTCTTTCCCCTTCTCCTTCCCCTACCCTTCCTCGTTCTCTCTCTTCTCCTGTTTTGTGAAGTAAACTCTGGGCCTTACACATCATAGGCAAGTGTTCTTCTGCTGCGCTACAACCATAGCTCCCATGTTCATTTTGAATCTAATTATTTCTTGGAAATATTTTAGTATGTATCTCTAAAAAATGAAATTCTTAAGAAAAATAATTGTAGTATCATTATCAAACTTAAAAGAAGATTCATTCCTATCTAATATAATCAATATCTAATCAGAGTTCACCTATCCGATTTTTAAAGATTTATTCATTTGACTCATTGCCTAATAAAGTTCATATAATTATTTTATGTACTCTGCATCCTTCATTCTTTTTTATTCTGCACGATTTCTTCAGCCCGTTGTTCTTGAAGATTTTTGTAATAGAAATTGTGCAACTGGTCCTATAGAATTTTTTCATTGTACACTTAATATTTACACTTTCATGGGTATTATTTAATATGATTCTCTATCTCTGGGATTACCCCTAACGTACAAAATTACTAATATTCAACTGGTTTTGATTTACAAAAGGACAATTTTATGTGGTTCAACCTCATACTTCCTGTAATTTGGCAGATAGATGTAGACTGGATCTAGCATAGCTTTTCTAGCTTGCCTGCTTTTAGATATGACATGATGTTCCAGGCTTATCTTTTGTATTTCCTTGTCCTAGACTGATAGCTAGTATTTCTTTAAATTCTGATATCTTTTAGTGGGAAATTGTAGTTAGAGATCATAATCTAGATATCCTATGAATGCTTACTGGTGTTTTAAGTTGGTAATTGTTTCTAAGATTTTTCAGTGCCCAGAGATAGAGTTGTTAGGTTAAAAAAGCATTCTCATTGACACTGAGCCAAATTCAGCCTTTTACTTAACCTTATCCATCTTATAATACAGTGTAATTCTCAGTTACTAACAAATTATTTTCTTTCGACTATGTCACTGTTCAGCAGTATGAACATTTGTGCTAGAAATATGAATACCGAAATGAGTTTCTGTGGTTCTTTTTCTAGTTTATTTACTTTGAGTTCTTTATATTTAGAAGAGTATATCCTAGTAGAGATGTGAAAACAAATTGGCATTTAAGGTTATTTGAAAAAATTATAAAGAAGGAGATAGATATGTTTACCCTGATTTAAGCATCGATATATAACATTTCAAAACCTCACACTTGGAAGCCTGAGACAGGAGGATCATGAGTTCGTGGCTAGCAGGAGCTATATAGTAAGTTTGAAGTCAGCTGGGCTATAAACTGAGACTTTGTCTCAACAAAAAAAAAAAAGGAAACAAAAATTTAAAAAATCACATGTTACCCCAGTAATATACACAATTTTTATGGTTTTAGGTATCAGTTAAAGTATAAATTTAAGTTAAAATTTAAAAAAGATAATTGTAATAACTCCTTTTGGTGTGCTTCTGCTGAGAAGTGCATAAATACATAATGAATTCATTATTTCATGGCACTTTGAATTCTTAAGATTTGCTTTTTAGTTTAGTAAAATATATAGTTTCATGTTCATTCCACTCAACAAAATATATACATAAAAGTCTAATTTCTGTCCTCTTTCCTTCCAGCCTTCTTCATCTTTTTGCTTAAAGATAATTTTTATTTTTCAGTTTATACTTCCATTATTTTGTCTTAAGATAATAGATAATGCATGTGTGAACATGATCTGAATTCCACACCTCCCTTTATCTTTTTTTTTTTTCTTTCACTTAATGCACTTGAAGAATACTCCATATTTGTTTGGAATCATTCGTATTTGTCAGTCATTTCTTTCTACAGGTGCAGAGTACCTGTGCTCTTCAGATATTTGCTGCTAACTAATAACTTTGTTAATATTTCTGTTTAATGTGTTGCCACTGCATTTTTGGGAGGACAGGTTCCTAGAAGTATAATTGTTTCATCAAATAGTAAATGAATATGTAATTTTTTGTAGGTTTTGCCAAATTCCTTTCCCCCAAGAGCTTTAGGATTTTGCATTCTCATCAGCAACTGTATGAAAAGTTGATTTCCCCACAGCTTTCCCAGAGAGTATACTGTCAAGCTTTTGGAATTTCGCCAATTTAATAGGTGAGAAAAACTACCCTAGCAAAATGTTCATTTGTATTTCTATGAGTAATGTTGTGCAATTTCTTTCAAATGATTGAGAGGTATTTATATCTCTTTTCATCTGTACTGTCCAGCTCTTCTGTAGCATTGTTGGCATTTTTCATCCCCATTTTTAAGATGATCTTTATTTATTTGGGGTATTAATCCTTGGTGATATAAATGACAGTTTCTTTCACTTTGTTGATTGTCATTTTACTGTGCCTGTCTTACTATGTTTTTATTAATCAGGTTTATCAATTCATTTTTTAAAAAGTAGTTTCTCTTATTGGCTCTGATGAAAAGTAACATCCTAACCTCTTGGGATTTCTTTCAAAGGTTGTCATCATTTCCTTCCAGCACTACATTATGAGCAAGGATAATGCTTTGCTTTGTGTCCATATTGAGTGAAAGTGATCTGAGATTTACTGAATATTTTCTGCTTGAGTCACTTTGTGTTTCTACAGACTTAATTGAAAAAAAGTTTATGATTTCTTCTTGGGCTTTCCCATTATACCTACAAAATGATGTCATCAGCATCTAACTGTTTAAGGGTTTGGTACTGATCATTCAGTGTTCCTAACAAATGTGCTCTTACTCTGCAACTGTAAGGAATTCTTCTGCTATAAAGAAAGGTGTGATGTCACATGGAGGATTACTGTCTGTTATTAGCGTGTTGCTGAATGATGCCAACAGACAGTAGTGCATGTCACCCTGGGGGAGGAAATAGTCTTGAGACTTAGCTAATCCTGAGCAGAGAATCATCCTTCATATTTTCTCTGCTCTTGACTGCATATGTTTTTCTTGTTAATTATCTTTGTAATGTCATACTCTCAGAGCACTGAGTTTCAATTTTGTTTTTCCTTTGCAAACAATTGTACTCGAAATTAACTATGCAAAGAATGGAGTCAAAATTAATTGATCACACTTATTGTAAAATATACATATAGTTCCTTTTAGCGTGAGAGTAAAATTGTTGCAAAGATTTCATTAGTTATCCTCAAATCGAACACATATTCATTTAAGCAACATAAATTTTTTGTCCCCCTATATTTTCACTCTCTTATCAAGAGAACTTGCAATGAGAGGTAGATGAATAATATACTCTTATCTTAGTCATATTTTTGGCATATAAGTAAATAAATAAGACAATTAAAGATAATATAAGTAAATAAATAAGACAAAGAAGTAAATAAATTAGACATTTCTTGATAGTTTGTGTGAGATGAGTACATCTTCCAAAACAGAAATGAGAAAACTGATTTTGGTTTTTAGCCTGACAATAATGCTAAAAATTAGACAAGTAATTTGTTTCCATGATGGTACTTTATGCATTTGATCAAATTTTCTGACACTAAGATCGAGACACCATTGAAGCAGCTTCTTCTTCTTTACCCCAAATATTCACGGGTAAAAGTTCAATTCCACATTCATGACTTTCAACAGAAAGTATGTTTTTGTACTTTCTACTGAGGTAGTTATATTTAAATCTAAAAAATGTCAACAGGAACATCAAATGTATCAGACATTTGATTTGTTCTGATCTTGCTGATTTATTTGTTTGATCTGAGGCAAATTGGTGTTTGGTAAGTTTATTTTTCTTTGTTCTATTTCACTGATTTAAATGAGTGTTGTTCCAAGTCCTTCATGGTGGTTTTGTGTTTATACCACTTAAGCTCATCCTAACTCTTTAAAAGGGTAAGTGATTATGGTTTTGTATTCTATTTATTTTGCAGTTCTCTTTGACTTACTATTTATTATGTCGTCTTGAATTAAAACAATATGCTGCCATAGGGCTATAGATTTATCTAGTATTTGGTAAGGTAGGTGTAGGTCACAGGAAGTTGTGATACCTGAAAATAATTCCTTATATCATTACTAGGGAAGTAATTAGTAAATACCAGTATTGTTCTAGAAATAACAGTATATAGTGATCAATTATGTTCTGAGCACTATGCTTTATATTTTATCATATTTAATCCTGAGATATATGTATATAGTCTCATGTATTTTCTAAACTCATGGTTGTGATAAATAGACAAGTTAATAATTGACTGTAGGACTCTTTAGATACAGAGTCTATAACTTAACTGCCACATAAACCCTAATATCTTGCTTTGAGTCATTTAGTCCATTTCCCCATTTATTTGAAAGGAAATGTATCTTTAAATTGTAACAGATTTGTGAAAATATTCTGTAGGAGATTATTGCTATGTATCAAAGTCATTCAGAAAGTCAACGTATTAATAATGACTACTATTCTGACCAGAATAATGTAATGTCTGCATGATGGAGGATATATATGGCCAGAATGAACCCTATTAAAATTAATTTTCAGAGTAGAAGCCAGACTCCAAGTTTCAAAAAAACTCCTTTGTAAAAGACAGTTTAATAATGAAAACTTTTGCTGGGATCTGCATTGAATTCAATGTTTCAATATTAGTTTAAGTGGTAGTCAAAAATTCCACAGAAAATTAATTATGTGACTTTAACTAATATAACTTTGGAGAAGCCACATGTCTGTTTTGTATATTATTTAACTCCATTTTTTTTGTGCAGTAGCTGCCTTGTTATTAAAGCTCACTTGAAGTCAAATAAATAAATGAGTTATTATTAAGAATTCATTATTTATCATCATTTTGAACTCTGGTCTAGGAGCTACCTGGCTTCTGATCATTTTTGCCTAGTTTTCTATTACTCATGTTATATCCGTTCTTTAGGCTCTGTTAATATTCCTGTTAGATTTCTTCTATTCTGTTCCTCAAAATTTCCTGGGATAGAGCTTTCGCTTACTCTTTTGGTTCTTTCTAATCTTAGACTTTAATGACCAGTTTTGCCTCTGGAAATCCCACCCTAGTGTTAGTACCATGTCTAGAGACCCTGCTAGGTTCACCCTTAAGAATATATCATAGAATGTCAGAAAGATTCTGATAACTAGGAAGAACTATACAGGAATGTCTGTCCACAGACCAGAAAATCCACTGCGGTCTTGATTGTTATGTGTGTGTTTTTCCTTTAACTCACAAAAACCTTATTTAATAGAGGTAAATGACACTACTTAACTTATGGTGAAGTGTATTGATTTTCTCTGCTTCCTTAGAGGTGACCTCCAGGCAATTGTAGACTCTGAATTATATGAAGACAAACAGATATTATACATTTAGCTCAGTAGTTTGAAATCTACCAGCCAGTTAATTCGCACCTCCCTTTACAGTCCATTAAATACTCTATTTTTAATTGAAGTTATAATATTTATTTCTCATTCTCACATGTTTGGGTATGCTACATTTCTTTGGTAATTTCTCTAGAGACTTGTGCTTGGATTAATTTTTTCTTTGTATTATCTTCCTGGCATTTGTCCTCTTATTTATGTATGTTTGGAATCTGCTTACAATTGCTTTTCTAAAATTCAGAGTAAACATTTTTGAGAAAAAGTAAAGGCTCATAATTTCAAGTAAAGCAGACAAAAAAGTCCTTCTTTGTTCAGGGAATGAATTGGATACATCTTTGCTATAGTGGACAAAGCTGGTATAAACAAAATATCTGGTAGTAAGATTCAACTCACACAACAGAAACGTTGAGATTTATTTATTCTTACTCTTAAAATTATCAGAATAAAATGCCCAGTCAGATTGTTAGGAAAAAATAAACATATAAATGATAATGCCAAGTTTGTAAAACAGAATATATGATTGTCCTCAATTATAAATCAAATAATTTTCTGCGTTCATGTATAATTAAAATAAGAAACTGTGTTTGATACATTTTATGATCATAGTTTTAGAAATGTTATTCATTCAATGAGCAGTTCTTCACTTTCTCCTATAAGTAGTGACCTTGCTCTTCTTCTTCAAGCATGCATGATTTAATGAGAAGACATAGCTCCTACTTTCAAATTTCTAAGCCTTGGCAACCTCTTTATGAGTAATGCAGCTGTATAATCATCATCTTTTATAATTATATACTGTCCTGCAGTCTTTAATGTGATTTTACACCGGTGGTTACATTTATTTATTAGTACCAGATAGTTAAATGCCTTGTACATAAGCCATTACTGAATAAAATGCTAGATAGTTGGTTGATTAGGAGTATGATAAGTGGAAAAATGAATGATAAAATACAATAAATAAATGATTGGCCAAAACAGTCCCTCTTGGCACATCAGGAATGGTGGGCAGATCTGTTGGATTTTTCCTGGCTTCAAATTTCTGGAAGATTCCAAATAAGAAATGGAAATCATATTGATCCTCTGCTAACCATTTGTCATCTTTGTATTTGCTCTTACTATCTCTTATATTAGATACATTATTTTAAACACTGTACTCTTTAGAAAGTTACCAATGAAATGAAAGCAGACCATGTGAATTTGTTTTAGCAATGTCTGGTTTCCTTTCATTGGCTTCACTATTACTTTCCTTTCTGACAGAATTCTTAAAGAAGAGGCCACTGAAAGACTCATAGATGATAAATAAAGAAATAAATTACTATTTAGTCTTTTAAATATAAAATTTGTAATTTTTGCATGCTTTATTTTATAAAAGTCAGTATAAAGAATGTTCAACTATTTTTAGTGCCTTAATTGGGGCTATTTAAATCGAACAGCACTGATATATCCATGTTGAGCAGCTTGTGTCTGGATGTTTAATACACATACTTCAAAATTCTGAATGAGGACAGCAGAGGTCTGGTTTCAAAATAAATACTCTAAATATAGGCTCTTTGGGAATAATTATTTTTTGAAAAAACTATCAGATATGTCAGTTATAAGTTAATTTCAGTGATGGAAATGATGAGAAATATGTTTGCCTTGCAATAAAATATTCTGAAATATTCCTAACTGGAGATGAACACTAAATCTAAGTTCTTAACATCAGTATGGCTGTCTTGTGGTTGGCTAAAAGCTCAGCATAACTGTTGGAAGACCTGGCTTCCGAGGCTGATTCAGCTGTTGGTTGTAAGCAATTATGGGCTCCTCAGATGTCAGTTTTCATCTGAAAATAAGGATTTAGCAAATAAACTATAATTCTTATTCACTTCTGTCAGTATATGGGTCAGTGATCCCCACATTAAATGTTAAGTATCAGTGATAATAGTAAATTCTCATTATATTTATGTATTTTAAAAATACGTGAAATACTATACCAAAAATATGTGGATACTAAACCATCAGTGGCATTTGAGAAACACTAAAATTACAACGGTAGGTTGCAGAAATAGTCATGAATTTTTCGGTAAGCAAGTTTGGCAAAAACTGACATAGCTGAACAAATAGCCCACCACAGGTGCCTGAGTGATATCAGAAAACCCTATAAATCACATGGCTTAACCAATCCTAAAAAGCCAACCCCTCTTCATGAGCTAATACTTAAAAAAACAAACAAACAAACAAACAAACAAACAAAAAAACCCACCATGTGGAATGCTTCATTATGCAGGAAAAACTAACTGATGCAACTACAAAGTCTTAATTTCTCTAAAATAAAAGAATTGTTATAGAATAGATGAAAATATGAGTTGAAGACATCTGCCTGAATCTATAATATGGTTGCTTATATTAGAAATAAAAATAAGCAACTACTTCATGGCATAATAAAGTGGTAAAGTTCTGTGGGAAAGAAGAATATGAGCAAAAAAGCCACACAGTAAGATTTCTTGGTGACTGTTGTAAGCAGACATGCACCACATAACAGTGTTTTGGCCAGTGGCAGACTGCATACATGATGATTATGTACCCTATAACCAACATGTGTAGTAGACTACACCACCCAGGTTTGTGTAAGTTCATTGTGTGATGCTCACACAACGAAATCACCTAAAGTGCATTCCTCAGGATGTACCTTCTTCGTTAAGTGATATATGACTGTATTTAAAAATTATACAGAGTAGATATTTTAACCACCCTCACCACAGAAAATGGTAAGTAAGCGAGGTAACCGATAGGTTGATTAGCTTTATTTAATCATTTTATAATGTATACCCATATTGAAACCACATAAATACCTGTAATTATTATTTGTTAATTAAAATACATTAAAAACAATCACCAAAAAATCCAAATATGCTGAAATAGAGCTTTTCTTTTCTGCTTAGCCCAGGCTATTTTTACTTCTATTGCTAAAATATAAGAAACATGTCCAATGTATTGGGACAAAACCAAGTAAATCGGGGCTGGGGATTTAGCTCAGTGATTAGAGTGCTTGCCTTGTAAGCACAAGGGCCTGAGTTTGATCCCCAGCACCAGAAAAAACAACAACAGCAACAACAACAACAAAAAACCAAGTAAATCCTAGACTGCTCTTAAACACTTCTTTCTTAGTTGAGACTGTCTGAATTTAAAATTTTTAAATAGTTCTGTAAGATGATTTATTACAAAAACTTATGTATATGTGTATATATATGTATTATCTTGCATGGCAAGTATGAATTATTTTGAATTTTGGTTGCTTTTATATTTAGGAAGAGAATTTATGTCTTTGTTAATATAATTCAATTTCATGAACATGACCTGACAGGTACTATCTTTCCTATGCTACAAAGCTATAGAAAGGACTGTGTAGAATTGCAAAAAGCAAACAAACCTCCAACATATCAATGAGAATACAGACCATGTACCAAACAGTAAATTTACATTTTAACATGGCAAATATGTAACTAGATTTACTGCAACTATTCTATTTCTACTACCTGTCCTTTTATATTCATTAATATATACTTTATCATTGGATTTCTGTGTTGTTTCTGTTTGGAACTATATAGCCGTTGTCTATTGATCATTGTATAATGTCAAAAAATACTTTTAAAACTAGAGATGTTGCTAAGTGTATTCATTAGGGTTTTTCAGAGAAACAGAATCAATAGGAGATATGGGAATTTGGCTTATGCAGTTGTGAAGGGTGGGAAGTCCCACAATCTACCATTTGTAAACTGGAGAACCAGGGTGGCTGGTGGTGTAATGCAGTCTGAGTTTACAGTCCTGAGAACAGGGTTTGACTCCTGGCACAAACCCCGGACTTCGAAGACCCTACAGGCAAGAGCTCTGATGTCTGTGAGCAGAAGAAGATGGGTGGATGGTCCAGCTTATGAAAAAGATTGAATTTGCCTTTTTTATGCCTTTTTGTTCTACTGATTCCCTAAATGGATGAAAAAAACCCACCCACACTGGTGAAGGCAGATCTTTTTATTCAGTCTATCAAACAGAATGCTAATTATCTTCTGGAAACACCCTCACAAGCACATTCTGAAATAATGTTTTATTGGCATTACTTAACCTAGTCCAGCTGATATATAACATAACCATCCCAAATTCACCCCTTATCACTCTGACACCATATGCATTTTAACCCATTCTCCACCTCCAAATTCATACAAGAGTGGGTTTAAATTCCATATCACATGATACAGCTAGTCCATGTGCAATCTAATTCCACTAATTCCTTCCCCAAAATTGCAGTTAGGTATTTGAATGACGTTTTTTCTTAATAGTAGTACATTTTATATTCTTATATGGGAATGGGAGCAGAAAGAAAATAAAGACATTTACTTAATCTAGATATTTATAAATGCAACAAGATAAAGAGGAGACATTCATAACAATTATAGTTCATTTTTGTAACTAATCACATGGTTGTAGCAGGTATTTGTAATCACCTTCTACTATCCATTCTATGTTCCCTGTGCCTTCAGTAAATACCTTAAGTAAATTCGCGAAGAGTCTAAGTCATTTGTAATCCTTTCTATATTGTGTTATTGTAGTTTACCTTTGTTCTTAGCCACAGGACATGGCGATATTAAGAGATGCCCTAGGATCTCCTGTATTTCAGACATACTTTTTCTTACTGCCGCCATGTAGTAGTAGTCCGATTTCTACTTGTGGTAGACCAGATCAAACCCCCAGCCAGTGCTGAAACTCCTTCATTTGTAAACTGGCTCAGAGACCTGAAGAATCCAATGTGGCCAGGTGACAGGCTTTCCTTACAGTTCAGGGAAATCATTGTTGTCTCTCACTAGATGCATTCCTCCCTCTGGAACTAAGACTTCTAGATTAGCAGAGCATAAAAGCCTGGGTGCAGGAAGCAAAAATTTTACTAGTGGATGACTCGAGGTCACAGTGAGCAGAATCACTCCTGTTTCCACCCCTTGATCCCTATATTTCTGCTGCTTAGAAAACTCAAGTCGTTCTTTTGGTGTGTACCATTATCTCTTCATAGGTCAGACTTCGTACCTTACTTTCAAGGGCTTAGTAGGATCCATAATACTCATTAATATAGGTTATTATTGTCAGGTAACATATGTTGTTTTCTTTGAGAAGTTGTAGCCTTTATACATTGACTATAACATAAGATGAAGATATGCATTAAAAGAAAATATTTTTTACAGTGGAGATGTTGACAAGCAGTAAGATTTTTGAGTGCAAAGCTTAGAAATTAAGTTTCTGCCTGAGATATAAATCATGTTTCATTGAGCCACAGAATGATACTCAAGGCTACCTTATGAGAAATCAGTATGGAGGGTGTAGGAGGGTAGAGAAGTGGGGGCAGTAGGGGAAGAAGAATTGAGAAGATATCTTGATATTAAAAAGTGAGAAAGAAAATATAAAGAGGACTGGGAAGCAGTGACCACTGAGACAGGTCAGCAGTGTGAGTGGATTTTAAAGTCTGGAAGGAGGGGAATTGGAAGAGACTAAATGAGACTGGAGATTACAAAAGTGAAGAACAAGAATGTGAGATCTGGATTACAGGGGTTTGGATGTAAAAGAAAAAAAATGTAACAACTGGACAGTTGAAGTAGAGAGTGGTCAAGGTCTTTACATGATGATGGACAGATTTTGCTAATAGTTCTGCCAGCACTCTGAGCCGGATGTAGGATTGCAAGAGATTTCTGAGGGAACTTTTACTTGTGGTTCAAAGCACATTGTGTAGTGTCATCCTAAGGATTAAAGTGTTCCACTAATGAAAATAATATCCAGGAGGAGCGCACAAGCATTAGTCCTTTCTGCCCGCGTGTCCAAAAACACTTTTCTTTGTAATTTCTTCTTCAGTTTTTTATTTTCTCCTTTCTACAAAAAAAAAAAAAAATTCTTTTTGTTACACACCCCAAAAAAATCTTAATATAATCTAAAGCTCTTTCTTGTGTGTTATTGAATACATTTGGATTGTGGCTATAACAAATCGTTATCTTGAGGGTTTTATCGTCAAAAGTGAAGTGACTCTAAGGGAAAAAAAAAAAAAAGAACACCAAATTCAGGTGTCCTTTTGATACCAATGATCAGAGTCTGTATTTTGACTTTTTTTAAAATCTGAATTGTTATTACTCATCCTCTTACAGTTGATATTTTTGCTTCACAAGAGGCCTGCTGTTTTTGGACATAGCACAGATATTTTATAGATGATTTGAACATTATAAATAATAGTGACCATTTGGTCTGAAAATATCTAATTTGATTTTTGCTTTTAAATGATCTCATCCGTATTCTCAGCTAGTATCTTCACAGTGAATCACATTGCCAATGTATTTGGTTTTTGTATAGCCCAACTTAAAAATTTTTATAACCTACAAAAATGGTCACGATAGCTGAATTTTTTTTTAAACAAAATCCTATAGGCACTAGCTTCTTCTCAGCTCACCAGTGTCTAGGATCAACCACTGCATCCTATTCTTGAAAAATGCCAACTTAGCGTTAGAAATCTGGCAGATCTGAATTTAAAATCTGGCATATCTGATTGTCACCAGGGATTTGAAAGCTAGTTAGTGGAGTCCATGATAAACTAGCTTCATGTGGTTCTTTCTCCTACTTTTTGTTCTGAAATCCTTCCCAGAGTGTCAGTATGGTAGTCTTCCCTGAGGCGTATGCACAGTCTATACTTTTCCTCTTGGTGGACTTTTCTCCACTTTTCCTCTTCCCACCAAGTAGAAACAAACAATCCATTTTAATAAGATGTGAATTAGGAAACTAGAAGGTAGGCAAAACAGTTATAGTTCTAGTTTCACATAGTTTGAATCAAAAGAAAGTCTATGAACACATAAATATTTGCAAAGTGGTAGTTGAATAGGGTGAAATAAGTCAATAAACAGAATCCCGTAGATTCAGAGCTGTGACTTACTGTTCAAATGGCGTAGACTTAACTGGTTGTACCCCTAAAGAGTAACATGATGTTGAGTTAGTCACTTTACTTTCTTGTATAAATTTAAATATTGTACAGCATGTTCATACATCTTGTATCATTGTATTTCAGCAATGATAATGACAGTTATTTTACATTTTACCCTTAAAATTCTTTTGACTGAAAAGCCCTGAAAACTTTACAGGGTCTTAAAAGTAGTAATTAAAAAGCGGAAGTGATGTTTGAATCTTTAGGCATAAATGCAATAAAATGTGCCAGGAATTAATAAGTTACGTCCTTTGCAGTTTTCTCTATCTTTGTGTTTTTAGATCTCAAAACCTTCTGCTTGCTTGTGTGCATACTAATTGGACAATTTTTTCAGGTATTGTTCAGTTTTGGCACATAGAATTAACAAGTGATGCAGTTAACAGACTGAGATAAGGTGATATCTTTCTAAAAGTTGTATTTCTGGACATTTTTGGTTGTTTAGTCATACACCAAATATAATATTTTTTGCTTTTAAAAAGATTCCCGGTTAATGCTTCTATCCTCTTTTCTAGGAGCCCAGAACAGAGTTTGATTTTATTTTTCAAAATGATCTTCATCTCCCTTTATTGGAAAATGTCACTTCATCGGTCCTTTAGCAATAAACTCCCGCTGTGGCTTGACCTCTCTCTGTAACTTTTGTGACTTTACAATTCATCCTTTAAGTGGAGCTGTCATTTTGGTAAGATCCTTGGTTTAATCCTGTTAAACTCCTGAAAGCATCTCATTTTATATATGTTGAACACTTAGTTGAAATATAAGACACTTTCACGATCCATTTTTCATTTCTGAAAGCTGCTGCTATTGAGTAGATTCACCATTCACTCATGTTGAAATTGTGGACTTTCCAAGCAGATTGACGTGCTTGAAATTGTGTCATCATTCCCTTCATTCATTTCACCTGTCATTTCCTTAACTGTTCCCTTTCTACATGGTCCTCAGTACATCCTGCAATTCACCTGCATTCTTAGAGGATAACAGAATTCACCCCAACCTCTAAGGGATGCAAAAGAGACCCTCTTTAGGTTGAAGGCAAATGGAGCATCATATCTGGAATTTCTGCACCTGGTTTTCATTCTGGCCCCATTGCTGAACAGTGATATGATTTTGGAAAATCATTTCAACTCCCTTTATTAATCATTAATATCACCTACTCCAAGTAATTGTTAATAATTCACTGAACTTGAACAGAAAAATGCATACAGCAACCATTTGTGTTACTACATTGTTAAGGAGGGACTAGAAAACTAAAATGTATCGAGCGTCTGTATGTGCCAAGTGCTGCCCCTGATACTTTACATTTATAAAAAATGTCATTAAGGTTGCTTCAGAGAAAGAATATGAATTAGTGTTTGTTCATGTGTTGTATAAATCCATATTGGCATAAACATGATCAAATACATTCAAATTTTCAACTTCTGCAAGTTTCAGTGTCCTCATTTGAAGCTTGGGGTAATAACATTACTTAATTTTACCATTATTTTGAGGATTAGTGAGATCCTATAAAGATCCTAGTGAACTAACTTATAGAGAATAACCTTTTCAGGAAAACTTAATTACAGTAGTTGTAGTCATAACGATAGTGGTGGTAGAGGTAACGAATTTCCAGCTTATGAATAATTCATGTACTAAATGTTTATAATATTTTGAGTATTTTATATGCACATGAAATCTGTATTTCATTTTAGTATTTATTTGTAAGGTGCTCTTACGATTTGATGTTCAAGAAAAGCTAAATAGCACATTTATTCTGCTGTCCAGCTGGGATGTTTTATTATCACGACTATCTAGTTCTCTCAAATCCTGAAGTGTCCTCCTTATACATTCATGAATTTATTATGTAGGATTTCAAATATTCTCAAGAAAAACAAAATGAGTGGATTTTGATAACATCCAAAACTGATAGCAGAAGACTTTTGAGATTATAGACCTCAAAATGTTGAGTTTCTGATGTAACTTGTTGCTGTGAAGAAACAAATCCCAAATTTGACTGGAAATGATGCTCTTTCACTCTTAGTTCCAGGAACAAGTGCCAGACTCAACCCTTGAATCAGTCATCTCTGGCTGAAATTGCAAGCAAGGCAAGAGGAATGTTTGGTTGTTTTTTTTTTTTTTTCTCTTTTCCAAGTAAAATTAGAAACATACTTATCTTACTTGCTATTTTTTTTTTTTTTTTTTGGTGCCGGGGATCGAACTCAGGGCATTGCACTTGCTAGGCAAGCACTCTAACCACTGAGCTAAATCCCCAGCCGTAAGCTATTTTCTAAATGCATTTGATCATTGAATGCTTCTTTGAAAATTCCTATTAATGTAGCTCAGGGAAGAAGAGATTTGGGGCAATACATGGTGATTGTGAAGGGAGTAGTGTTTTAGAAAAACAGATGTACTTGATTATTTTTTTGAACTTTTCAATGACAGGAAGTAATTTGTATCTATCTATACATTTCCTCCCCTCCTTCCTTGTCTCCCTCCTTCCTTCCTGCCTTCATTTCTTCCTTCTCTCTTCCCCTCTGTCTCTCTCTCACTCTCCATCCTTTCCTCCCTTTCTCTCTTCCTTCTTTCTTTCCTTCTTTGAGAAAGGGTCTTGCTGTGTAGTTCAGGCTGGCCTTGAACTCACCGTGTAACCCAGGCTAACCTTGAACTGCTGATCCTCCTGCCTCAACCTCCTGGTGCTGGGATTCTAGATATGTGCCACCATGCCTGCTCTTCATACATTGCTAGTGCCAGGGCATAGCAGCTCTCAAAAAATAGTATGAATAAGTCTAAGAACTCATCAGATTTAAGAAATCAGAAAGGACAGAATGAGAAGCAAACCTAATTATAAATGAAATTTGTCTTACTTGGAAGAATATGAAGCAAACACTGGAATACACAACAATTTTGATCTTATTTGTAACTTTTAGCTTTATCAACTTCCTTACCTTTTGTTCTGAATTTAGAATCAAGTGTTGCCTTATAGATGACTTATAAGCTCCTGAAATTGAAGTCCAAAATAACAATGTTTTCCTCATATTTCTCCTCTGATATTGCCAATTTCATTGAATGACACAAACTTTAAAAAACCTGAAACATTGATTATTTTGTACTTTTTTTTTGTGTGTGCAAGGTTGCTATGCCTGCCAATATTCTCAGTGTGTTATTATAGGATGAATGAATAAACTAGAAACTCCAAATTATCCTGTATGGTTTAGCTTAGTCTTTCCTTTGTCGAGAAAAATCTTTAATCAGCCACTAGTTTTGCTTAGGTGCTCTTTATATGTATATATTACCACAACATCCTTATTTGTAGAAGTTTTGAAAAAAATTATAGTACTCACAACATAGTCAATGTGGTTGACTTTTGCCATCAAAATTCCTTAAGAATACTTGGGTTGATCTTGTTGCAGGCAAATTGACTGGCAAATAAGTGCCCAGTAAATAATTGACGAATGAATCATAATTGAGACTGTTTTAGTTACTTTTCTCTCGTTGTTGGGACAGAATACTCGAAACCCAAAGTCAGGGGAAGAAAGGTTTATTAGCTCACAGTCTGCAGAGGTTTCAGTCTATAGTCCGCTGGGTCCGAGGCAGGGCAGCATGGCAGAGGCAAGGCTGTCCCGGCAGCCGACTGGCCCCAAAGTAAAGTGAGGAAAATGCAAGGAATGTATGCAAATAAGCAATGCAAACAAGCAGCTAGTTAGCTTCTTCCTGTATCTTTTATCTAGGCTACCTGCCCCCAGGGCGGCCCGCACTCCCACCCCCAATCTCAGTCTCACATTCTTGATCCCAGCAGAACCATGCCAAACCGATCAATGGATCAATTTGGTAATCACACACTCTAGATCCAGCTATCTCTTACCACATGAGGCTTTGGGGGGATATCTAGACACAAACCATAACAAAGACTTATCTATAAATACTATATTTTAAAAAAATTCTTCACTTAGAGGCCATTGCTTTTCCAACAGAGTCCCAAAAGTATCAGGTGTGAATAAGACAAGAAAATGTAAATGCAAGGAGTGTGATTTGGGCCACGCATGTGAACAATAGTGATATGACTCTTTCAGAATAATATGAAATAATTACTGGTACCTATTCAATCCATGAGAAGTGGTATTGAGGAAAATTTACATCTGTTTTGCATTATGTTATTTAACCTCTCCATGTACACGTAGTACATGTTTTTCACGTCTTTCTCATCGGAGGTAGAGAGTAAGGTAGTAGGGGAGGGACAAGTGCCCCTGAAAGAAGAGCCTGGGAAAGCACAGGTGATACTGGGGAGTTCAGTAGTGACAGCAGAATCTTCGTAGATTGAACATGACGTACATGGGATGCCCATCAAGAACATGAAGAAGTTTGGTTTTGGATGGATGCCGGAGGCAGCAACATGGAAGGACTTTTCATGATTTTCCGAAGTCTCATGTTTGCAAACAATGTCAGAAAAGCCTAAACTGGTGGGAAGCTGCATATGAATGGCCTGGCCTGACACCCAGAGAACACCATGGCTGTGGGTGGGAATCTGACAAGGAGAAGCATGTAGCACATTTCTTTCAGGTTCTTTAGCCACTTGATATATGCAAAATGTTCTCTGTCCTGGTTGCTTTTCTTGTTGTTGAGACAAAATGCCTGACACCCAAAATTAAAGGGGAAAAGGTTTATTTAGCTCACAGTTTGTAGAGGTTTCATTCCATAATCGGCTGGCTCCAAGGCAGGGTGGCATGGCTGACAGGCATCAGAGAGGAGAAACAGTTCATGATGGGCAGAAGGTAGCAAAGAAAGCAAACGACCAACTACAAATCACTAGCAGCAAGCCTCTTTCTGTTCCTTGTAGTGTATCCAGACTCCCCACCCTTAGAGCAGGTAGCACTCACACCTTTAATTTTAGCACCCTTAATCCTAGCGTTGCACCATGGATCAATCACACACTCTAGATCTAGCCGTCTCTGAAAGAGCCCCACCTATGACCACATGAGGCTTTGGGGGGACATCTAAACACAAGCCATAACACTCTCCTTATTCAAATAATGCATATTTTATTATGCAAGCCATAACACTCTCCTTACTCAAATAATGCATACTTTATGAAATTACAGATTATAATTTTAATTACAGATTATATTACAGTTAATTGACTTGCTCACATATATATGCACATATTATATATATATTTTTCTTTCATTCTACTTGTCGAGATCTTCTGATAGGGCCATAGTAGTTTATTTGAGTATACTTCCATGATTTAATCAGTATAGCTCTCTTCAGTCTATTGAAAGAAGATCAAGTATTTCAAAGGACTTAGAAGGGAATTTGGATTCAGACATTATTTACGGATACCTGCTATACCTAAGTCATCAGAATTTTTTTTATTTTTTTCTGATAGTTTTTTTCTTTAAATCATTCAGCATGCTTTAAAAAAATAATTATTTCCCCCATACTCAAATTCAGATGATTCATGGAATATTTAATTAAATTTTCTAATAATAATAGCAGGTATGTTGGTCAAGATTATGTTTATGGAGGGAAAAAGATATAACTTGATCATATGGAGAACTAAACTAAAGGGAACGGAAGCATACTGTACATGATGGGTTGATTCTAGAGACTATCCCATCAACCACAATGACTTGGACTCCATGGGAATCGAACTACATTTTAGGACAAGATGGAGAACTGTAAATCCACTCAGCCAGTGGAGAGAATTTAAATTTTCCAGTATAAAATATGGTTGATGGGGAGGCTAAGATGGAAACCAGGGCTGCCTGGCTTCAGAGCACATTTTCTAACCATTATACTACATTGTGACCCACAACTATCTTCTTTTCCCATAGTTCTCACAAAATTTCAACGTGAATTTTACTTTCTAGAATTTTCACTGTCCAGTCTTCCACTGAGAAGTGAGCATGTTATAGATAAGGATTTAGTTGCTTCTTGTTTTATAAAATTCATCTTCTCCCTTGCTAGCTACTCAGAATGCCATGGCTTTGTGTAGTCTTAGTAACATCACAACATTGCATGATCCTGTTGGTATTACATAAAGTGACTTCTATGAGTTCTTACATGAGTTGTAACATACCTGAAACACATCCCAAGTGACCTTGACTCTGGCACACTACACTCTTCCTCTTGCATACAGTTGTCTAACTGATTATCTTCCCCAGGCACCACTACAGTCTTCTGTGTCCAGCTTTGGTCCCTCTGTTGTCCTTCACTGTGGGGAATTTACTCTCAATATATGAAAATGAAACAAACTGATTTTTTACTTTACATTTTGGGTGTAATCATAGCATCTTCCTTCTTCTGAGCTCCTTTTTTAAAAACAAAAATCCATAAATGAAAATAACGTTACCTATTTGATAGAGATGCTGTGAAGATGCTGGTGCATTATATTTATATACGTACATGTATATGTCATTCCTGACATGCTGACACATAATAAATAAAAAAACACCAGAGTACCCATTTTTAGCATCCTCACTAAGGATGTGTTGTCTAATAATCTTACAGGATTTTTCTACCCTATCAGTCACTTCTGATTCTTTTGTGTGACTACTTGGTGGTTATAACACATTCATTTAAACTATCACGGATTTTAATGATAGTACTGTATTATGAGGTCATTCAAATTTGTGCCTTTTTGGTAAACACAACATAAAACACAAATTCAAGCAAAAGGCTAAAAACCAAGCACAGTTGTATTAAGAAACATTATCTGTGTTTGACTAGCTCATTTGAAAGTGTTCAATATTTTTGTGCATCCTGACATATTAGCACATTTATTAGATATTTCCTTTAAGAAATATGACATAGGTTAGTGTATTTTTGTGTACTTTATTGGCCATCTGAAGAATTTTATTTACCATATAAAATGAACTCATTTATAACCTTGAGTAGAAAATGGGCACAGTAAACTCATATATGTATTTTTTCCATTGTGTGTGAGAAAAACGCATCCAGAACGTTGTCAGCATGGAGAAGGGACCTCAGCGGGAGGGAGCTGGAGACAGGATTTAACAACTTGCGAATGTATTAAATGATCAGGAAATGTTATATGTCTGGATAATGGAACAGGCAGTACACAAACAAACAGAAAACAAAAGAAATGCTTAGCTGTCATATTATCCCCTATATTGCCTAACATAATTACTCTTCTTTAAAAACCGCTAGGAAATTCAACTTACAATGCTCAGTGTATGGTAAAAAGAAACAGTATGATGATCCTCCCCACAACTGATGGGCTAATGTTTTATTAACTTATTTTGTAAATGTTTTATTTCTTTTTATTAGTATATGTTTGTGATACATAATAATTATATTCATCTTGGGGAATTGGTACATATAGTTATCTAATATCAATCATTTTTACTTGAGTGGTTCTCAAAAGCCTTTATTTACTTTAAATTATTTTTTAATTGTTAATATTTATGAGGTACCCTGTGAAAATTCATTATATGTATTCTCTGCAACAATCAAGTGAGGATAGTTAATGTTTCTATTTTCTTACACATTTTTTACATTTTTTGATTAATGTGTGATAATGATAAATATTTATTGGATATAGTATCATATTTCAACACATGTATACAATATGTACTAATTAAACCAGGGTAATTAACCTTTAAATGTCCTCATCATTATTTTGTGTTAGGAGACTTTGAACTACTCTCTTTGAGTTATTCATAAAATATGCAGTACTGTATTGTGAACTTCAGTCCCCCACTGTTCTGTAGAACATTAGAACTTCTTACTTCTCTCCAACTATGTTCAGGTACCAATTATAGGATGATGATAGTTTTTAAGGCTTAAGGAATTTGGTAAATCTTATCTTTACTTGGGGATTCTCTGTATTTCTCTATTTCATATAATGGCATGATAGATTTATTCCTGAAGTCGTGCATTCTGCCTTAAATTCATTTCATAGGAGATTATGCTCTCACCCCAAAGTTCTCTAAGTGATAGATAATTTGCAAATGTGATCTTAACTCTCAAAGACTGGTGGCAAATTATGTTTTAACTCATCTGTCATTTTCCCTTTAATAGTACAGCATGTATTCTAATAAGACACAAGTTTTTCTTTAAGGCAAGGGTACCTCTTTTGTATGTCCCTTCTGATGTCAACATGGGAAGATTTCTCCGTTGATGAAGTAGCATTCCAGAGGGGAAAGTTGTTTCCTGAGGACAGACGCTCTGTTACACAAACTGTCACTTTCTTGCTTTCCTGGAGCCAAGAGTAACCCAGCTGCTAATTAAACTGGGATGAATTAAGGTAAATTGAATCTGCTTGCACATCTGCTGCAGATCTGAAAACAGGACCATGAGGCTGAGCAGACCCAACTCACTTGACAAGAATCTTCTTCAACTTCCAAAACAGTCCCAAAGAATCTTAGCACCTCAACTTCTGGAATCCTGAGGCAAGAAAGTGAGAGAAAACTAGTAATTGTCTTTTGCATATCGTAACACTAAAAAGAAATATGCAAAACAAGAATTCCATATTATCGAATACCCAGTTATGCCATTCTAAAAATTGGTCTGTGCATATGTATAAAACCAAATTATTAGATTAAGATTAAATCAGTCATGTCCTGGTGACTTTTACAAATACCTTAAAGGATTGTTCTATAATATCATTTTTGATGGCTACAGAAAAATCTATAGAACATAATAGGATCATTTATGAAATGATTGCCTATGATTGGATGATATTATGTTTTCCATAATTTTTTCTTTCTTCTCTTAGAAAAGGTGCATTTATTTTCCACATGAATTTTATCTGTAAATATAATATAGACGCAGTCCCATTTGTAGTTTTAACTTGAGCTACATTTCTGGAATTAGAATTTTTAGAATGACATTTTATGTCCAAATCTACATTTGGTTATATATCGCTAAGTTGCCACAAATAGATTTACTTTACCTGTTAATTGAGACTTACAGATGTCTTCGCTTCCTACTTCTTTGACTCTCTTCTCCTATCCTTTTCTGTCACCTTTCTCCCTTCTTCTTTCGTTCTTTTCTTTATTTTGCCCCTCCCTCCAGCCCTTTTTTTCCCTTGTCCATCCTTCTTTCCTTTCCTTTTTTTCTCCTCTTTAGATTCATAGCAACGAAATTCTAAATATGAGAAAGTAATAAACTTGCAGTGAGATCCTCTAGTTATGAAAAATTAATCAAATAACATAGAATAGTTTATATTCTTATGTTCATTCTTACATTTAGTTTAAAATGATTCCGTATGATTCTGTATGTTATTTCATTAACATGAAATAATTTGGATTATGATGCAAATTACTTAGATAAGACTTGCTGATACATAAGAAGATATTTGAAGAGCAACAGTTGGCTTTAAATTGACTACATCTATAAGTGTATCAATGGGTTCAGTCACTTATTCATTAGAGTAACCAAATGTTAATGCTGTGCCAGACCCCAGGATGAATATGAGAAGACAAAGATAATCTCCGCATCCAGTGGTTTATGTGCTCATCAGGGTTTCCTCTGCACTGGAGGCAAAGGACATCAAAAATCACCTTTTGGTCAAGAAAGTTGAGTTAGTTATCTGTGGCTGTGGCATGGAAAGTTCTAGAAGAAATTAGAGGAACTATCACTGGAGTAGTAGATTGCACTAAGAAATGAAAAATATTGAAATCCAACCTATAAATCACTAATATAAGTTTCACATTAGTAGCCTGATGATTACATATCCTTCAAAAAGGTGACCCACAGATGTATAAGATTAGGAGATTCTGACTCTGTACCTTCCTTTTGGGCAGTTGAAATGTATATTATCCTGTAGGAAGATCTGAGAAGTCTTTTAAAATATCTTGGTTTTACTCGCCATTCTCTATACCTATTTGATCAAGGTAACTTTTTAATAAGACTATCTCACTGAAATGTTTGGGGACATACTGTTATGGGCAATAAAGAGCACCATCTTTGTTTTCTGCTGCTATAACAGACTACTTGAGACTGGTAATTTATAAAGAACAAAAATATATTTCTTAGGGTTCTGGAGCTTGGATGTTTAAGACCAATGGACTGCATCTGGTGAGGACTCTCTGGTTGCATCATAACGTGGCAGGGGTATCACATGTGAGGAGGCAGGAATATGGAAGCTCTGGTCACTTGTCTCCTTCTTATAACCCCATATGGGAGTCCCACTTGCATGACCTCACCTACCTCTCATTACCTCCTCAAGACTCCATCTCTGAATACCATCAACACAGGAATTTGGGGGTTCAGCTTCCAACACATAAATCTGGAAGGTGGTGGGGTGCATTTAAACCATAGCAAGCCTCAGTACCTTTCTTAACAAAAATTGATATTACTTCATCTCAGTGATAAAGTTGGAGAGCAGAGAAGCAAGAGATGCATCTAAATTCAAATAAAAGTAGAGAAATGCGTAAGAAATCCAATTCCTAGAAATGTGGAGATTCCTAAAACATTTTGTGAAGCTGATCTACTTGTTCCAAATCTCTGTGTGCAGTGCAAATGATAGAGTCGTGTAGGTATACTTGACCTTTGCCGGGTACTAAGGTTCCTCTGGCTGTTACCGCAAATTGGGTTAATACTGAGGGCAGACGCTTGCCTTCTCCTTTCAACGCCATACTACTCATCGTCCATTGAATAAACACCAGAAGGATGGGTAAAGGCTTTTACTATTACAGAGGGAGAGACAACAAATAAGCAAACAAACAAAAAACCCCAAAATAAAAAACAAAAACAGAAACCCAAGGTTAAGATCGATTTGCTGTACACTTTTAAAACGTAAGAAATTTTTCAAATGTCAAGTCCATTTCTAGAATGATACTACTGTGAATAGAAATAATAAAGTCCAAAGATTTAGGCTTCACCTTGAGGTCAAAAGTTGGCAAATACTTATTGAGCATCTGCATGCCTGACACAGTTTCGAAACCTGGCAACTCGTATGGATAGATTACTGCAACAACTGCAGCTTATCCTAGTGTTTTATAACTATAGTTAGCACAAAAGTCACAAGGGAATGTAAAGGAGCAATTGAATAGATGATGATATAACTGAGTTGGGGAAATACCTTAGTCACTGATCAAAATATCTGATGTCTACAATTTAAAGGAGGAGAGGCTTATTATGGCTTATGGTTTCAGTCTGTGGTTGGCTGGCTCTAAGGCAGAAACAGGATGGCAGAGGAAAGGGGCTCCACCTGTGGCTGCCGGGAAGCAGAGAGAACAGGGAGGAGTCAGGGACAAGAATACACCCTCCAGGTGACACCTCTAGCAACCCACCTCCAACAAGACCCCGTCTCCTCAGCACACAGTCAGCTATGAACTCATCACAGTACTCATGCAGTGGTGAGTGAACTGATACACCAATGAGTATAGCGCCCCCGTGATCCAATCACCTTCCACACAAATGAGACTTTGGGGGCACATGTTAGATCTAAATCATAAATGAAAAATACTGTAAGAAGAGCAGTTTAGAAAAGACATGTACAAGTTGAGGTGCTTATGGGACTTCCAGTTAAATACTTTTAAGAGGAAGTTAGATACAGAGGGGTAGAGCTCCTACCAGCATATAGGCAACAACTCCCAAAATACGTGGATTAGTTAACTTTATTGGTAAATAATAATAAAAAAATTCGTATTTACACTTGGTCTTATAAATGAAATATTTGGTTTTACATTTATGCATCAAGTTTTTTATTTTAAAATTTTACTTAACATTAAATTTTCCTGAATGCTAAGTACAAAATACTCCAAATTAATGTTAGTGTATGATTTTTTGAATCATCTGAACCTAATGCCAAACTCCTTGATGTACTACTTAAGTGCATCACATATCAAAATCAAAATAAAAAAGACAACAAGGAAAAATGAATGGTCACTTATTTTAAATATTCAAAGAAAATTACCTGCTGTGCCTCAAGCTCTAATGGAGCAGATGAGAATAATTTTATTTATTAAGGAAGGAGCCTGGACCTGAAACTATACTATAAAGCTATTGTGATAAAAACAGCATGGTACTGGCACAAAGATAGACCTGAGGACCAATGGAACAGGCTAGAAGATGCAGAAACAACTCCAAACACACTTAAATACCTCATCTTCGACAAAGGAGCCAAACACCCTCACTGGAAGGAAGATAGCCTCTTTAACAAATGGTGCTGGACAAATTGGCTTACCACATGCCGAAAACTAAAACTAGATACATGTCTCTCACCATGTACTAAACTAAAGTTGAAATGGGTCAAAGATCTAAATATTAAAACAGAAACACTAAATCTACTGGAGAATAGAATAAGAAGAACTCTCAAAGACATAGGGGTAGGAAAAAAATTTGTGAACAGAATCCAGACTGCACGCGAAATAATACAAAGAATCAGTGCTTGGGACCCATCCTACTAAAAGGCTTTTGCACAGCAAAAGAAATCATTAATAGAGCAGGACAAAAATCCACAGACTGGGAAAAAAATTTTTGCCAGCTGTCCCTCAGACAAGGGTCTAACATCTAGAATATACAAAGAACTGAAAAAAAATCTAACCCTCCAGATTTAAAGACCAATCCAAAAATGGGCATCTGAAATGAATAAACACTTCTCAGATGAAGAAATAAAAATGGCACACATATGAAGAAATGTTCAACATCACTGGTCATTCGAGAGGTGCAAATCAAAACAATGCTAAGATTCCATCTCACTCCAGAAAGAACAGCTGTTATCAAGAAATCAAACAACAACAAGCGCTGGTGGGGCTGTGGGGGAAAAAGGAATCCTTCTCTTCTGTTGGTGGGAATATAGACTTGTCCAACCACTCTGGAAATCAGTATGGAGACTCCTAAAAATACTAAATCTAGAGGTTCTATTTGATTCAGCTATTCCTCTGCTTGGTATCTTCCCAGAAGAATTGAAAACCTTATACTATACAGGTATATGCACAACCATGTTCATAGCAACACAGTTTGCCATGGCTAAGTCTTGGAAACAACCCAAATAGGTAACAACTAATGAATGGCTAAAGAAGATGTGTTTTTTCTACACAATGGAGTACTACTGTGCCATAAAAATAATAAACTAGAGTCATTTGTAGGTAAATGGATGCACCTTGAGAACATACTCTTAAATGAAATAAATCAATCACTCATGAATACACATCAAATAGTTTCTCTGATATAAGAAACCATAAGTGTACATAAAGACAAAGAGGCATAATAGATATTAGGTAAAAGAAAGATAATATTCAAAAGAGAGGAGAATTAGAAGGGGAAAAGAAGGAAAGGAAAAGGGAAAGAAAGGGAAAAGGAAAAAAGTGGAAAAATGTAAATAAACCTGGTGTAAATAAGGAAAGGGGGGAATGGAAGGGAGGTGTGGAGAAGGGGCGGGGGAACCAAGGTACATCATGTATAGGTACAAAATAACCATGATAAATGTGATCATTATGTATACAATGTACCAATGCATGTTCTTGGTTAAAAAAACAAAAAAAGGAAGCAGGCAGAATGGTACTTCTATGTGGCATAACTGGGTATGGTAGTACAGATTGTTTTAGGCAGGAAATGAGGGGTAAGAATTTGCTCTTCTCTTCATTCTTGCCATTCCCCAGCACTTTTTCATCCTCTTTTGATTTTCAACTCTTTTGATCCTCAGCAAACATATGAGGAAATCTTGTTAATTGATTTATTATTTTCTAGTTTTAAATGTTAGGATACAATATCTAACACCTCATTCCTGAAATTAGTACATTTCAGTTCTAATTACATATTATCTTCAAAAGTACTAACAGTGTTGACTGTGTTTTCCCATTTTTCAGAGATGTTGCTAAGAATTTCTTAGCATGCACTGCCTTGTCTCACTTGATCCCCACAGGAACCTCGGGAGTGGAACCTGATCGCAACACTACTAGAAAGAAAAGAAAACTAAGGCTCAGAGATTGAGTAACTTGTTAAGATACCATAGCCAAGCAGTGGTAGATGCAGTTCCAGCTACTTTTAATTCATTCCAAACTAATAGACTTAAAAGACCACGCGTGGTCTAACAGTCTCCTGCTGCCTGGTACTTCTTTAACTTAATCTTTGTTTCCTTGCTAGATCTTTGTTCTCCTGCCACATGCCTCTTTGCTGTTTCTCAGATATGCCAAGCTTGTACCTTGGGGACTTCATATTCATCATTTTCGCTGAAATACTTTCTCTCCAGGAATCTGTATGATTTGTTTTCCTAACTTGCTTCTGATTGAGTATCTGACCAAGTACACCCCAACCCCAGAAACTCCTCCTCTCTTTTCTGCTTCTTAATTGTCAGTTTATACAGACTCATCCAAAATGCTTGATTTTTATTTATTTTCTCACTGAACCCTGTTTCCATGACTCTGGGAGTAGGTATTTGGTCTCTTTTATTCATTATTACCTTTTCAACACTTAGAAGAGTATTTGGCAAGTAGTACTGAAAAACCATTTGTTAACTGAAGTAATACTTATTTTCTCTTATTTTAATTCTTATGTAGTCCTTTGTTTTATTCTCACATTTTCATAGTTTTAAAATGCATTTTCCCCTCTATAACTTCATTACTACTGTGAGTAAATCTCTAAGTATTTTACTAAACAATAATCAGATATGACATGTTGTATGTGGTGTAAAATTAAATATGTAAGGATGATAAGATATGGCAGATGTGTTTAGTGGTTAGGTAGTGGTTATGTAGTCCCTACAAAGCAATCAAGAAGAGCTTGCTTCAGTTTCCCCCCTCTCTTTTAGGCTTATAATTACATATTTATTGGAATTGAGGTGAGAGAATGAAAAATTATATATTAACCATGTCATTTTTAAAAGATGATTTTACCCATATTCAAAAAATGTGAGTAGATGGGAAATAAAAAATGAATTAAGGAATTTCCAAGGGTTATGTCTAAAAATGATTATAAAAGAACAAAGAAGCCCAGTACACATGGACCATATAGGCTTAAGGAGAGTCACATAAGCGGAATCTCTAATGTACTTTGTACCTCATCTCAGCAGTGACTGGATCTTTCTACGCACTTACAGATATAAATAAAAACATTTCTTTGTTATCAAAATATACTGAATGTATCTGAAAGTCTTGCTTCTTCCTATGCAGTTCCTCTTCTATGACTTGTCAGGTACTTCATGATTTCTCTTTTTATCTTTGGTTAAATCTTTTCTCTTCCCCCTAAAAAAATTTGTGCATTAGCACTTTCTCTGTTCCTTTGATCACTGATTTTCTTTGGGTAATTATCATCTGTGATCTAGTATTGAAAAGAATCAATTGACTAGTTTTCCTACCATCTGTTTCTCAAGTGCCAATCTGTACTCTGGATACCATCAGAAATATCCTTCTGGGGTTCAGTATCTTCAAAGGTTTCCCATTTCCTGTGGCACAGCCTCTAACTGTCCAAGCAGGATACTCAGCATTCTTAATGACCTGTCCCTCTGATTTCTCATTCTCTTCCACAGATTACACACCCTTATCATTCTTTACCAAGTGTCCTTTCTAAAAAAGGATATAAGCTGGCACCATGCACATGCCTCTAATTCCAACACCAAGGGAGACTGAGGCGGGAGGATCCCAAGTTCCAGTTCCAGCTGGGCAACTTAGTGAGAACCTATCTAAAAATAAAATTTAAAAAAAAGAATAAAATAAAAAGGGCTGGGGATATAGCTCATTGGAAGAGTGTTGCTAGGTTCAATTCTCAGTATAATCAATCAATCCATCAATAAATGAGTTAATAGTTTGTTTATATGATTCCTTCTTTGGGAATGTTATAGTCTAGTTTTTTTTATAGTCTAGTTTTGATTCTCTCAAAATATTATGTATTCATTTTTCATTTTAAGATCTAATTTGAAAGAAGCCTTTTAAAATTCCTTTTAGAATCAGATATAGTAGAATATATGCCTTTTTCCTTGGTAGGTTTGTGTTCAAGGACCAGGTGAACTTCAAATTTGTTTTCTTCACAATATATAGAATGTTGCCTTGTATAGTTTTAGAACTCAGTAACAATATTGTATCATTTCTCTATTTTTGCTGGATAACAAACGTGTGGAAATTCAGTAGTTTCAGCTCATTTGTTGTGCTCCTGGAATCTGGGATCAGAATTCATGCAGGGCAACAGGGTAGCATCTGTATTTCACGATATTTAGGCGCTCAGCTGTGAAGATGTGAGTCCCATTCAATGATGTGTCTAGATTTGGCTAGGGTGACTCAAAAAGACAAAAACTGTCAGCCAACCATCTTTGTGTCACGTGGCTTTCTCACAACATGGTGGCTTCAGGGAAGTCACACTTCAGTGCAGACCAGGGCTCTAAGTACAAGTATTCTAAGTCACAATGCCTTTTATGACTCTGCTCTGCAGTCACTGAGTATCACTTAGGCCCCACTCTCTGGGGAAAACAATCTCAATCATGGTTAGATTCAAGGGAAAGTTACTTAGACCCTGACTCTGGTGGGGAGTGAGAAGAATATTGTGGTGGACTGATAGGTTCAACGCCCAGCTGGACTGAGTTGGTGTGGTTTGGGGCATAGAAGACCCACCTGAGGATTGTTGCTAACAGAACGTGAAGGAGAACTAGGGCAGAAGATAGCATCCAGCTGTTTCCCAGGAGAAGCTATGTTGTGGCTTGTTCTCCTGAAGGCAACTTGGCTGCTTTCATGGCAGAAGGAGCTCAGGGCCTTGCTGTCATCGAGGATGGCTGCTGTTTGTTTCAGGGGAGCTCTGGTCTTCATCTCTGCTGCGAGCATCATATCCTGGTTCTAGTATAGATTTCTTCAGCCTTTTAGTGCAGACACGGGTGTACATGAGACAGTGCTGTGAGCTCCCAGCCCTTGATTGGATCTTTCGGGTCTCCAGTGCATAGGTAGATGTTCTGCACTCTTCCTGTATTTGACTTATGGGTGTGAATGTTGTAACTAGTATTTGTCCTGTATTAAATCTGCTCTCTGGCAAACCATTGACTCTGAAAGATAAGTAATACAAGTATGAAAGAATTTTGAAGCCATGTTTTGAAACTCTGCTTCAGTGTTTTACATGTGGCTAATTTTTATACAGAAATTACTTTTTTGTGTGAAATGACCGTGGAGAAGTTCCTGTATTTCTGATTCCAGAAATCATGTTTTTATCTTCTATGAATTCCCATTACATTTGTAGTGCCACAAAAGTAGAGCAGTATTCTTTGGAGTAAGATAGGCCTGAATTCAAATCCTGCCTGTGAGTTTATCTGTATATTAAGCCATTAGGCAAAATATTCAACACATCTAAACCCCTGGTGATTTAATATACTATGGAGGTAATTATATCTCAAACAGAATGGAGGTGAGATTAAATAAGGTAATGCACACAAGGTAAAAACACAGACAGCCCTAAGTAAATGTTAATTTCCTTTTATTCATCCCTCTAAATTAATCCTACAGAAATCCTGACATAAACACATCTGGGTTAAAAAAAAA
Source organism: Hystrix cristata (assembly GCA_004026905.1). NCBI lineage: Eukaryota > Metazoa > Chordata > Mammalia > Rodentia > Hystricidae > Hystrix > Hystrix cristata. The sequence continues at coordinate 50,393 of PVJO010005661.1, read as the reverse complement.
ATCTCCCATTAAGAAGAGCCTTGAGTTTACTGCACTAAACATGGGATTCTTGAAGTGTACTGGGCAAAAGGTGTGACAGAACCTGGTAGTATTTTTATGTAGCTGGAAAGCAGATGCTGGGCAGGAAGACAGAAAAGTCCAAATAAGTATCCATGGGTAGGATTTAAATAAAAATTTGTACTTTATTTTTATTTTTAACTTTTTCTATCTTTATCCCCAAGGACAATGGTTTCAATTCTTTGTAATGATGGCTCCCTTAGTCTTCACTCAGAGTTACATATTGGAGGTTCTTCAGTGGCCACAGTGGCCGTCTTCATGTCCAGTAGATGAGCTTTTCTTAGTTCCTCAATTAGAGATTGCACATCATAATTCTGTGGAAAGGGCAGCTGCAGGGTGCACTGAATCTTAATCTCAGATCAGAAGACTGATCATGGAAGGAATATGCTATCTAGAGACACCTAGGAGAAAAATGACTCCAACTAAGATTATTGATAAGTTCACTTGAAACTGGAATCAAATAAATTTGATCAGTAAGAGCTGAATTGAATGATTGTTTTGGAAGGTTTATTTAAAGTGGTACTAAGAAAGTTTCCAGTTGTTTAGGACAGGCTCTATCATGGAGCACTCTGGTTAACTCCCACAGGAGCTCTTGCCTCTAAATGGATCAGTCAAAATCAGCAGTAAACTTACACTGTCTGCTAATTTTGCCTATAATTGTACTGATACAGTGTTCAGAAATATATATGGACAAATTCTATAAATGTATGTGTGTTGGTGATGTGTATATATTATAGACTGAATTACGGTGCACTAAGATAATGCTAATACTACCATAGTGCTTACACCATGCCAGACTCTGTCGTAGGTAATGTTGTCATCCCTATTTTACAAATAATGCAGTGAAAACACAGGGAGATTAAGTAACATGTTCATGGTGCACAAGACCAGAATTGGCAGAACTGGGATTCCAGCACAAGCAATGTGGTTATAAAGATGTGGGAATCTCTGTTTAATTTACAAATGGTGCCTGATTTATGATGAACCAATGTATAATTTCTTTTTTTTACTTTTTGATAGTGGGAAAGTAATATGCATTCAATAGAAACCGTACTTCAGGTTTGGCATTTTGATCATTTTGTGGACTAGTGACAAATAGTAGCCTACTCTCTCACACTTCCTAGTCATCTAGTGATCATGGGAAGGGGCAACAACTGATACTCTACAGTATACTGTATTGCCAGTGTTTTTGTATACAGGCATTCAATAATTTAGTTATTAATAATAAGACAGCCTTTTTGCTAGATGGTTCTGCTCAAATATAGGCTAATGTAAATGGTGAACTTAGTATGTTTCAGTAGGTTCATTTTGACTAGTAATATTTTCAAATTGTCATGAACACATGAGGGCATAAAGCCATCAAAAGTCGAGGAGCACATATATATTATAGGTATAATACAAATGCATGCATCTATATACTAGTGTGTATGTATAGTTAGTTTGCTGCATGGAGAGTAAGTATATGTCAATATTGATAGAGGGAGACACAGGTTTATTATATTTACACATACAAGTGTGCCTGTTAGGATACATGCCTTCTCTTTCTAAGACCTTAGGGTCCTGGGGTAATTTAAAATACACATTTGAAATAGATCACTAGACCAGAAGATTGTTAATGATATTTTATTGGTCGTAAGACATTTAATATGTCCTGTTGGGCCAGGTGATGAACTAGTTTAGACTTGATGCAAAGACAAAATAAACAAAATATTCCGTGAAGATTTTATGGTCTCTGGAATTGAAATAAATTTTCATCTTCGTACTCTATTCTCCCCTCCTTTTTTCCTACCAACCATTTAAAAAATACAGAAGTTCCTGTGGCAGTTTTCTTTAAGTTTCCAAGATATTCGCCACCATCAGTAAGATCAGGATTATGATTTATGGAGGAGCATATGCTAACATTTATACATCCTTGACATTATACCCTCTTGCAGGGTCATAAAATCCAATGCTTAGTCGCCTAGTATGTCCACACAGTCTGAATGAAGGCAGTGATGTCAGTGGCAAAGGGAGGGCACAGGTAGAATAGTGAGCACAAAAATGCTCCCTTCAATTTCTTTAGCTGCTTTACAGCTTCGGTCTTGAAGATCATTTATAGTTTCTGAAGAATTCCTTAAAATGGCTCCACCTGGAGGAAGAAGAAGCTGGGGTATTTGTGTTTCACCACTTACTTGTTATTGACTGAGTGTTATTCTCTGGGAGTATCAGCTTCTGCAATCCTGGTGTCCCTGTCACAGCCCAGCGTGTCACGTAACTCACTCGAGCGCTTGCTTTAGGAAGCTACAGTAAGTGTGAGATGGGTATGGGTGCTGGTCAGTTTTCCCATTACTGACCAAAATACCTGACACTCACAATCTAAAGGAAGAGAGATTTATTTTGGTTTATGGTTTCGCAGCTTTCAGGCCATGGTCAGCTGACTCCAAAGCAGGAACCTCATGGTAGAAAAGTGTCATAGAGCAAAGCTGCTTGTGTCATGGTGGCCAGGAAGCAGAGCACAGGAGAAAAATCACTAGCAAGAGATGTACCGTCCAAAGGTACACCCCCAGCAACCCACCTTCTAACTGCACATTCAGCTATGAACATCAGTAAATCAATCCTTTGATGAATATGTCACCCTCATAATCTAATGTCTTCTCCAAGAGTCTCTGAATCCAGTCAAGTTAACACTTAAGCTTAATAATCACAATAATATCGAGGCCTGAAGAGACATGGGGGATGCTAGGCACATCTGCAACATGTATTCTGCAGCATACTTTTCCTATACATACACAAAGATCAGTCATCACAAAGATTATTTAACGTTTACATTGGTTTTTTCTTTGGAGAAATGTTATTTTATAGATATTAATATCTTATACATACAATATGCTTTTCTATGCATTGGCTCATTTAATTCTTAAAGGAATAATATTTTTATTTCCATTTTTTTTACTACAACAAAATACAGTTTATTTGGGGGAAAATGATGGAAAAGAAAGATGATAGACAGCTACCATAAGGTGGTAGGGGATTTCAGAGCTGAAAGCCCTTTATTTCTATTTTATAGTCAATGCCAAGGACAAACAGCCAAAGAAATAGGAGTGAGATTACTCAAACTGAAGATACGCACAAAAAACTTGCCTGTTAGGCTGAGGAAATTTCTTCGTGTCAGATTGTACCAGGCTTTGCCTTTTCAAACAACAAGGAAGGGTGCCATTTTGGTCTTCTCATGGAGACCCACAATGTCAGTACCTCAACCCAAAGCTGCTTCCAAAAATTATAGGGTTACTTAGTGGAGAACAGTTTAGAAGCAACAGAAAGATTTCTTCAGGAAGTTTCATGGAAAAAAAAGAATACAGTTGACACCTAGCAGAAGTCAATTAAGGTCCACTGGTGTGGGGTCAGTGAGGTAATAGGGAAATTACATTGGGTTGAGGAGGCAGAGTCCTGGTCTCGCCATCAACCAGCTGTGCAACATGGATTAAATCACTTGTCCTTTTGACCTCAGGTTCCTATTAATAAGTGAAGCTTCTGGTAGTTAAAGTGTATTTTGAGACCGAGGAGAGAAGGGACATTACATTTAAGTCGTAAATTGCTTTACAAATGTGGATGATTATGTGTATTCTGAAGGAACTGAGCACTCTGGGGTGTTAGCGTAGAATGCCTTGAGTAGTTAGACATCTGTACCCTGGACTGAACCTCATTAAAGGCCATTTTTCTAATCTTATTTTCTTCCTCTCTCTCATTCCTTTCTGCACCCCAAGTTCAATTTTCCTGTCTCCTTTTCTGTAGCATTGAAAAATAACTACATTGTTGCCTTCTTGACATCCTTTGGCCATCACAATGGTTTTCTTTAAGTTAGATGATTACTCAGCCAATTAAAGTGAGCACTTGGAAGAAATAATAGCTGGAATGCTCAGTAATTTTAGGTTTGTGGGAAAAAAGAATGATTTGAGTCTTTTCCTCAGGTCGGCGTGGTTTCAAAGAATTGATGCTTAATGGGTTCAGTCAAAGTCAGCATGGCAATTTGCCTACAATATATTGTCAGGCAATAAATTTCAGAAGTAGTCGATCACCAGAGATGTTCATCAACTCAACAATACAGAGAAGCCAGTGACAATTTAGGGAGGAAATAACCAAAATACATATCACACTTATTCTATTGAGGATCAAATTGTTTTTTAACATTTTTCCCCTAGTTAAGTTTCAATTTATCTGGGAGTGTGTCAGGATGACAGAAACTCATTTAGAATCCATGAAGACAACTGACAGAAAGAGCATTAAAAATTAGATTTTGAATTTAAAGAATGAAAGCATTAAATCACTACAGTCAAGTCAGTTGGACAAGATTGATACCAGGTGCTATTTTGTTCCTGTTATTAAGAAAGTATTTCAGCCTTGAAGAGACCTTGACACTACACAGCTTCTGTCTGTGTATATCTGTGTAAATAGGAATGAAGTGACTATTTCTGTCGCTAAAGATAAAAACTATTCAGTGTCTCAGAGTAACAGGCTGGATCATACAAGAACACTAATGTTGAAAAGAACTCTTAGAAGTCATGTATACCTGCCTCATTTCTTTAACATGTATATGGAAGAGGAGAAACACCACAGGAGAAGGAAAGCAGGTGTATTCTGAATGCTTGTAGTTCAGGTAAGACACTGTCTTGATAGGTGGCTTTCGGGAAGTGACTGGACAACCTACACATCAATGGAAACATTCATTTCCGCTGCGTGTGTTTTTATCTTGTTCAGCATCCGCTCCACCTTTCATCAGCACCTCACTATATTTTGCAGGAATTGCTCCCTTTCCTATCGTGTGTGTTCTTGATGAGCCCTTCAATTCAGGTATTGTGTCCTCCTCAGGCACAGTGTAGATTCCTGACATTGAGCTAAGTTCAGCCATCTCTCCCTTTAGGGAAATAAACTACTGATTAAAGTGATGTAATTTGTAAAAAGCTGGTACCTGATTTATTCTAGAGTCGTCCTGAAGACACTATCCATTTGTTCTTGTTGCCCAAACCTCCAAAATCCTCTTGGGTTTTTACATCCAATGTATGATTTCCTACGTTCACCTTCAGTTCTATGATTCACCTAATAATAGTCTACTAGCTCCTGGTCTTCAAGTTAATTGCAATGGTCTCTAATGCTTGTGTCTGAAACAAACAAACAAACAAACTAACCCTGATTATATTGTACAAGTACATATAACATGGAAATAATTGTACTGTGTTCATAGAGTGGTAACATGGTTTCAAAAAAAATAGTGCAAATTAGAATTACTGACTTAGAGAATAAAACTTAAAAAGAGCCGAGATGTTACTGGTTGGATTTCCTTTATAATCTTCTTTCTCTTCTCAGCTTCTGTTAAGAAGCCCGCTGAAAACTGATCTATGCTTTTAGACATCCAAATACCAATTACATTTGAGGGCAGTGATAGGCAAAGAGCAAAGACAAATTTCTGAAATCTTGGTAATGTTCTATTTCCGATCTGGATTCTAGTGACAAGATTATATTTTCTTTGTAAAAATTCAACAAGCTGTACGTATTAAATTTTTACTTCTCTGAATGTGTATTGCTTTTTCAATAAAAACTAGTTGTAAAATGCAGTGGGTCTATCCTTGTATGTTGAAAACCAATAGTAGTTATATTCAAGTCATAAACCTTAGAAACTCAAAAGTGGGGGGCAACTACTTCTGACTGGCGCAGTGGACAATGATTTTAGGGATCTAGCCATTTGGACCAGTTTCTCAATATTAGTTGGTTGTGATAATATAAAGTAGGTGGAGAGCTACTTCTTTAAAAAGCCTGGCATGTATTCTGGAAATCATCATGATTCAGGTAATAGACTGTGAAGACAGATCTCAGTTTTAATACCAGCCTCATAATTTAATATCTGTCTTTATTCAAATTACTTACATTCTCTGAAGTAGAATTTTTATGAAGTGTAAATGAAATAGCATATGAAATGTGTGTGTCATAGAAACAAGTGCGTTTAACAACTCAAGGAAAGTTGTTGTGATAATGACAGGCATTCAGTGATTTAAAACAATAGATACTTATCTTCCAGTGGTGAAGGTCAGAAGTCCAAAGCCAGCCTTTCTGTTTACAGTAAGGGTATCAACTGTGATGTTTACTTCTAGAGGCTTTGAGTGAAAATTATTTCCTTGTGTTTCTCAAGTGCCAGAAACTGACTGCATGCTTTCGTTTGTGGCCCCATTACATTTTCAAAAGCAGTGCTGGCCAGTTGAATCTTCCTCATATCTCATCTCACTCTAATTCTCTTCCTTATGGAACCTTTGTAATTATATCGGGCATGCCCAGATAAACCGGGGTCATCTCCCTGTTTTAAGATCCACTAATTGAAATTTCTAATTTTATCTGCTATTCGGATTCCCCTCTGCTGTGAAATGTAGCATATTTGTAAGTGTTAGGGATTAGGGCTTGGGCATCTTTGAGAGAGTATTATTCTGCCTGCCATTGTCAGGAAAAATAATTCTTGGATATTGGTCTATTTAGATTCATCCAGTCTAACCTTACTTTTCAGGGTAATAACAGATAATCTGATGTGTTCCACATCAGATTATTTTAGCAGAAAAATGCCTGAAAGTGTTAAAATGCATTTGAACAAGGAAATGTGGAACAAGAAGATTACAAGACTGACTCATCCATTTTGAAAGTTAGTGTCTGACGTGTATCTTTCATTTTATAATTTGTATAGTCTAAAAAATAGATCCTATCATGAACATACCTGCAAAGTCTATTTGCCATGGAAAGTACCTTTTCACAAGTCCATAAGATTAGGACATTATTGAGAAGCTATTAGAAATTCTCCTTAGCACAGAATTTTTTATATATTATTTTCATTAGAATCATTGGATCCTTTGTTTTTAAACAGCAGAGATATATTAAGAATTTTGACGTGTTTTATAGGTTGATCAAATTTTGGATCTCCCCACATAGAGATTTAGTGAGACTAATAATATTCACTCAATTTATGAAGTGCCAGAATGGGGCTGAGAAAACATACTACAAAATAACCACAAAATGTTAGGTGGGGATATTTAAATTATCCCACTCTATAGAAAGTTAGGGGAAGGCAGCTGTCAGCTGATTTATCTAAGTTCACTTTACATGCAAGTGCTACATCAAGTATTTATGATTACATTTGGTTTAAAGGTTAGTGAAATTTGAGGAATACATGCAATTTTAAGTCCTACCATTTTAGAAAAATAGATTATAAATGGTCAGCAGAACTAATCTTTAAGTTTAGGGAATGGACTCTTTCATTATAAAGATTTAGTATGCTGTAATTCAGTATCTGTTTGAACTATAGTAAACTTTCGTGATATAAGCAAGAGATTATAGGTCAAATTGACATGCTTGCCAAGAGTGTATTTGGAGTATTTTTACATTTATGAGATGAACATTAGTCTACCCTGATGTTAAAGTATTTTACTGTAGTCTCACTCTTTTGAGACTTTTGCTTGAAGAATCTAAAAATTAAAGATTGCAATCTCTTTTTCTGCAGACACAAGGTATTACTAAAATAAATTATTACAAACTTATCAAAGAAGATTACTAGATGATTTTTCAAACCCTTGGTAATTCTTGATAAGTATTTGAAAACTAGCATTCTCTTCTGCCTCTGCTGAATGCAGACATGTTTAGCCTATAAATGTAACAAACATCCATTTTATTCCTTGTGAAGGACTGAGAACCGCTTCAAAGATAGAACACAAAATATCACATTTTTCAAGTGTAGTCTTTAAAAAAACCTGTCTTGCAATCACTATTTACCATGATCAATCAATACTCAGTCTTTGTTAGAAAGAACATCTACTTGTTGAACTATAATTCAAAATAAGTCACAATTTAGTCTTATTTAAAAAACACTCCAGTTAATTGTAATTAACGTTTGACAGTTTGAAAGAAATCTGTTGTATTAACATAATAGTCTTACTGCACATGAAATGTTGCACTTTAAGTGCTCAGCAGAGTTGAATTGTGGGTATTTTGCAAATAAAAGAGAAGGGCTTTGATAAAAACATGTAGTTCTTTATAGTATTTGCTAAACGAGTAGATTCTCTTAACACAATAATTAATGAAATATATGTTTCTGTAAAAGAGAAGTATATGTCCTACTATCGTAGTATAAACTTGGTCACTCTGGAGACAGTTCATGTTTTCCAGTTTGAAAAGCACTGACATACTTTATAACTTCATGCATTTACTCATTGTTAGCTAGGAGGGACAGAAGTCACTTAGACTCTTAGATTATTGCTTGCTATTATAAACAATGTTCTAAATGAATATAGGAATGAAGCGAACTCCTTGTACCGTCAGTCAGGGATGTTACTAAGCTTCTTATAGGAAAGTCCCTACCCACCTTCCAATCTGAAATGTCAGTAGTGCCAGGGTGGCAAAACTCTTTTTAAATCAATAATAATAAAAAAAAACCTAAGAAGCGAATTTTAAAATATCAATATATTGACAGAGTAAGGAGTAACTTTGACACATAAGGTATACAGAGGCAAATTTCATGCATGCAAACGAATCTAATTCAGTCTCCTGTCTATTCACTCTGTAGATTTGTGTTTATGAAAAGTTCTTTTTGAAAGCAGTTTAGAGATTCACCTTTTAGATTAAAGGAATCCAAGAATGACTGCTTTGGCCAAGGATTTGTTTCAGTCAGTGTTTATGTTTCTGTGATGAAAACGGAAAAGATGAAGTAAAGACTAAATTAGAAAAATAATTAATCTAGGAGAATAATTTCTTAACCAGGACAATATTAATACAAGAAGGTGGACACTACATATGTGAGAATTTGGCTGATTATTTTATTCAAGCTACCCGTTGGGAACCCTAAGAGGAAATCCTACTGAGGTGCAAAATTATCAGAGTTCCTAAATTCAGTGTCAGCTGGAGTTGCTCCTACATTACTTGAGTGGATCTAACACAATGCCTGAAACAAAGAATTTGTTTCACATACAATAAATATGTGAGAAATAATTTAGTCTGATGTGGACAGTGAGCAAACAAAAAATGGCAGGAAAATTCTTCATGAAATTACAAACCATCATTTAGAGGAATAGCCCAAATATGGCACTTCTGTACTCATTTGCCTTTCATAGCAATGTGTTTTTCCTACTTTCTGTGCTTTTCTATCTCATACACACATGTGGACATGTGCATGTATTGTATTTCCCTGAAAATAAGACTGTGTCTTATATTAATTTTTGGTTCAAAAGATGCAGTAGGGCTTATTTTAAGGGGGTGCCTTGTTTTTTCATGCACAACAATCTGCATTTATTCGTGCACAATAGTCTACATTATTCAAATACAGTTGTGTCATCTTTTTCTGAAACATTATCGTAAGTCTCCAGGCCCTGACTTTTGGCCTGAATTTCTTTTTTTTTAAATTTTATTTTAACGGTACATTTTAGATGTACATAGTAATAACATTCGTCATAGGGGATTTGTACCTGTACATGATATGTCTTGTTGCTTTTTTTTCCCATTCCACTCCCCTTTCTTCACCCCCTCCTCCCTTCTTATTTACAAAAGCTTTGTTTCCATTCTTTCCTTCTATTTCTTATTTCTCTTGTCCCTCTTTCTCCTTCTCCCTCCCTCGTTCCCCTTCCCATTTGAACACTTTCTTCCTTTTCCCAATATAATACATTTTAGTCTTTATTTACACTTTCAGTTTCTCACACCAGAGAAACAATGAGGTATTTAAACATGTGTGTCCGATTTATTTCACTTAAGAGTATGGTCTCAAGATGCATCCATTTACCTAGAAATATCTCAAGCTTATCATTCTTTATGGCAGGCTACATTCCCACCAACAGTGGAGAAGGGTTTCTTTTTCTCTACAGCCCCTCCAACATTTGTTACTGGCTGATTTGTTGATAATAGCCATTCTTTCTGGAATGAAATGGAATCTCAGTGTTGTTTCAATTTGCATCTCTCGAATGACCAGTGATGTTGAACATTTTATCATATGTTTATTGGCTGTTTCTACTTCTTCATCTGCGAAGTATCTATTCATTTCGGCTGCTCACTTTTGGATTGGGTCTTCAAATTTGGGAGGTCTGGGATTTTTTTGTGTTCTTTATATATTCGAGACGTTAGTTCTTTGTCGGAGGAATAGCTGGTGGCTTGAATTTCTTGCATCTTAATTTCCTATAGAACCATTGGCACCGATTTCTCATGTCCAGCAATAGAGCTCTCCTTAAATGAGCACACTTCTTGTTGGTGTAGCTGGCTGTCAGTGCATCAGCAACACAGCTGTGTGTAATTTTATCCCATGAATTCTTCATCCATGTCACTATCTCTTGCAGGTGAGGCTTCACAAAGTTTCCATTAAATCAAAGTTAATTGAAGACTTATGAGACAGGGTGACACCAAATACGGTGACAGTTAAGAATGATGGTCCACACAAAAATGACGAAAAGTTGCAGGCACCAAATTTTAGAAAGCATTTCTGTATTTTACACAAGCACATTAAGTACATCCCTCACAACACATACCATATGAAATTATTAAGATTCATATTAGACACAACCATGTCCTTTTGTTATCAAGTGTGCATGTTGTTTGTGCTTTGTGTCCATACTCAGATTGGTCATTCAGCAGTAAATTTCAAATTGTTCTGTTTACATAGGCGTTTACCTCTCATCCAAAGGTGCCTGCTTGGTTTTTACAAATACTTAATTATAATTTATTTTATCAGTTATTATGAGTAGTAGGGTCAATATTATTATTATTTATATTTAATTATATATTAATATTATTATTTTATAATTCAATATGTATGTCATGTGTTGCAGTGGATGTCCTAAATGTTGTCTGTCTGGATGATGATTTTAACTGGGACTTTTTTTTAGAATATGGGTTATATTATGACCACCTTGAGAATTCATGCTAGGGCTTATTTTCTGGTTTAGGTTTTATTTTGGGGGAAATAAAGATTAGCACAAAACAATATGATAGGTAAACAAACAAACAAACCCTTAATTTGAAATCTAAAACAGAGAGCTAATAATTACTATAAACTAGTACTGTTCTAGGTTCTTCCATATGTTTATTTGTTTAATTCTTACTATCATATAAATGTCTTAACCTGGGAGATGATATACTCAAGCTTAATTTCAGTCCCCACAAAACATCTTTATAATAGCTCCCCCTCTGGGTTGGTTCTTCTGCTTGTTTACAAAACTCCTCCATAAACATGTATTCAATTTCAGTTTCTCCTTAGACAAAAGCTGAATTTTATAGGAAAAAAATAATCTTTTTTCTCCTACCTGTAGGGTCTCTTTTCCCTGTTTTAAAATTAAATTTTGTGAGAAAGATACTCAGTGTATTGGCTAACTTCTCATTGAAAATACACCCCAGAATTTAGTTGCTTAAAATACTAACTATATTTGTTATTGGTTCAGTAGTTTCACAGTATGAACTAATCAGCTAGGTGTCTTTTGGTCTTGGCTGGGTTTACCTGTGAATCTTTAATTTAGTTTTAGAGGGTTGGCTAGGCCTTGACTGGGGAGATAGGAAAAATTGAGTCATATACCTCTTATCATGTGGCAGGCAAGCCTAGTTTATAGTGACTGGGCAAGTTCGCAAGCATGAGCTGATTCCCTGAATCACGAACTGGCACAGTTTCACTTCTGTTGTGTTGTGTTTGTCCTAGCACCTCGCATGGACAGTGGAGATTCAGCATAGTGGGAGATAAATTCTACCTCTTGATGGGAGAAGCCACACTGTTACATTGCAAAGGATCCTATATACAGCCAATCTCTCAAGCCTATCAACATGTTATATCATCTCCTTGAAGTTCAGCACATCATTTTGTGTACAGGGCCTGGTATATAGTAAAGATTAAAAATAAGCTTTGAATAGTGAATGCATACTTTTAACTGTGCATTTTCCTTTTATTCTTGGTTGAAATCTTAAAAGAAGCTATTCATACCTCATTTGTGGCCTAGCTGTAGCTACTTCTGGTCTTAAATAAATGCTAGTCTGTTTCTATGAATTAGAAGAATGATTTCTCAAAAGGAATATATTTCAAGAGCTGAGAATCCATCAGTGCAAAGTATTCTTGAAATTAATTTTTAAAAATATCGTTTAAAAATTTCAGGAGTACTGACGGCAATTAGTCTTTGTGTGTCTGCTTTATTTCACTTAATATAATGTCTTCTTTGTTCATCCATTTTGCAGCACCTGAGAGGGTTTCCTTCTTTTTGAGGCTAGAAAAAATATGTGCAGTCTTTGGATATGTACCCAGTAGCGGAATTGCTGGATAATATTGTTATTTTATTTTTAATTTTTAAAGAACCTGTGTAATGGCTGTACCAGTTTGCAACCAGCAGTATACAAGATTTTGTTTTGTACCACATCCTTGCCAACACTTCCATACATTTACTTTCCAACAATAGCCATCGTAAAATGAATGAGGCTATATCTCATTGTGATTTTGAATTGTACTTCTTTTATAATTAGTGTTTTTGAGTACGTTTGTATATACTTTTGACCATTTGTCTTCTTTTCAGAAATTTCTATTCAGGTCATTTGCCTATTTTTAAATATTAATTGACACATAATATTTGTACATATGAGGATAGAATGAAGGTACAATGCATGTACAAATAATGTGTGTTCTTAATTGTAGAAGCTAAAATTTGCTTTTATTTAAAATACTCTATGCTGTTTTGTTTTACTGAGTTGTACAAGTTTCTTAGGTATTTTCAATATTAATTCCTTATTAGCTGTATGATTTGCAAACCTTTTCTCCTATTTGTAGCTTGTAACTTTTTAGTTTTTTCCTTTTCTGTACATACACTGTAGTTGGATTTAGTCTCATTTATTTTATTCTGCTTATTGTGTGCTACTGGTGCCATATCTGAAAAATGATTGCCAAGATTACTGTAAAGGAAATTTTCTCCTATTTTCTTCCCCATGTAAACTTCTCAAGGAGTTTCACATTTTTAGTTCTTACATGTCAAGTCTTTTATGTATTGTGAGTTGATTAGCATACATGATGTATGATAAGGTTTCAATTTCATTCTCCTCCAAGTGAATATTCAATTTCCCTCACATCATTTTTTGAAAAGACAGTACTTTCCCAATTGTGTATTCTTGGTGCTCTTGCAAAAATTTTATTTCTGGGATCTCTGTTGTGTTTTACTGGCAGTTCTATACTATTTGTTTGTATGCCAGTACCATACTGTTTTGATTGCTACCACTTTGTAATATAGCGTGAATTCAGGAAGTATGAAGCCTCCTGATTTCTTATTTTTGTGTAAGATTACTTTAGTATTTGTGAGTTTTTGTGATCTCATATAAATTTTTATTTATTTTAGTATCTGCAAACTGAGATAACTTTTCTTTTTTCCTGTATAATTTGTTTGCCTCTTTTTTTTTTTTTTTAACACTTCTCTAGCCAGTTCTCTGTTTAATAGAAGTGATGGGAGTGGGCATCTTTGCCTTGTAGTGAATCATAAGAAAGAGGCTTTTGGTGTTACCCCACTGATTATGATGGGGATTTACATAAATGGCCTTTATTGTGCCACGAGAAGTTTCTTCCCTACCTATTTTGCAGAGAATTTTTGAAATCTTGATTGGGTTCTGAAATTTCTGAAACATTTTTCCCATATTGTTTTAGTTACTTTTCTCTTGTTGTTGGGATAGAATACTCGACACCCAAAATTAGGGGAAGAAAGGTTTATTAGCTCACAGTCTGCAGAGATTTCAGTCTATAGTCCGCTGGGTCCGAGGCAGGGCGGCATGGCAGAGGCAGGGTCGACTGGCATGGCAGACCAGCAGCAAAGTAAAGTGAGTAAATGCAAGGAATGTATGCAAATAAGTAACGCAAACAAGCAGCTAGTTAGCTTCTTCCTGTATCTTTTATCTAGGCTACCTGCCCCCAGGGCGGCCCGCACTCCCACCCCCAATCTCAGTCTCACATCCTTGATCCCAGCAGAACAATGCCAAACCGATCAATGGATCAATTTAGTAATCACACAGTCTAGATCCAGCTATCTCTTACCACATGAGGCTTTGGGGGGACATCTAGACACAAACCATAACACATAATCTACTGAAATGGTCATGTGGTTTTTATCTTTGATTTGGTTAATGTGGTGTACTACTTTGATTTATTAGCATATGTTTAATGAACTGTACATTTTAGGGATAAATACTATTTATACAAAGTACTTTCAGTACTTTCAACACAACATCCCATTTCTTTCTGGCCTGTAAGTTTTCTGCTGAAACATCCACTGCTAGTCTTCTGGAGTTTCTGTGTATACAACAAATTGTTTTTCTGTTGTTGATTTCGAAATTCTCTTTTTGTGTGTAAATTCACTATTTGATTATGAGGTGTGTCAGTCCACTGTCTCTGGATGCATCTTATTTGTTGTTCTTTGGGCTTCCTGGATCTATATACCTATTTCCACTCTCAGACTTGGGAAATTTTCAGCCATATTTCTTTGAACAAATATTCTGCCCATTTCACTTTCTCTTTTTCTAGTACTTCCATTGGTCACCTTGGTCATGTCACATAAATTCGTTATGTGGCCTTCACTCTTTTCTATTGTTTTCCTTTGGTTCCTCTGATTGGGTGATTTGGAGTTGACTGATCTTTCTTGCTGCATCTAGTCTTCTGTTAAATCCCTCTAACTAAAATTTCAGTTTAGTTATTGTACTCTTCAGCTTTCTTTTTAACAATATTCCTTTTTAACAACATATTTTTAAAAGGTGATCTCATAGAAATTGATAGTAAAATACTGGATACCAGAGGTCAGGGAGAAGAATAGAGGCACATGGGGAAACACTGACTAATGGATACTAAGATATGGTTCAAAGGAATGAAAGCTCTAGTGTACTATTGTACAGGAGCACACTATAGTAATATACTATATATTTTAAAACGCTAGAAGAATTTTGAAATGTTTTCATTAGAAAGGAAAGATAAATGAGATAAGTGTTTAATAAGATTAAACATTATACAATGTGTGTGTATATATCATTGTGTGATATCATGCACACATAATATATATATCATATACACATTATGTGTATATATCATATACACACAATGATATATATGTATATATATGTCATTATGGTACTTCAGTATGTGTAGTTTATATATTTAAAATATTTTTATTACCATACACAATGATCACATTCATCATGGGGAATTTGTACCTGTACATAATATATCTTAATTCTTTTTTTCCATTTCCTCCCCTCCTTTCAGCCCCTCTTCTCCTCCCTATTTAGAAAATCTTTGTTTCCATTTCTTTCTTCCATTCTTTTTAAAAATCATTTTCCCCTTTCTTCCCTTCTTCCTCTCCCTGCCTTGTTTCTCTTCCCATTTGAACAATTTCTTCTGACTTCCCAATATTTATCTTCCATTTTACTCTTTATTTACCCTTTGGATTTCTCACACAAGAGAAATTTGCAGAAAAAAATATTTTCTAATGTTATACCGAAATTCTCATTTTGTTTTGATACATTGCTCTCCTGACAGTTGTTTTCAATTATCTTTCAGGTAAACCCCATATCTCTATTTCATTATGATTGATTCCTAGAAATTTATCTTGTTCTCTAATCTGGAGCACAATTTCCCATTTTTTCATTTTCTTTGACTCTGCAGGTCAAAGAAAATGAAATGTGTTTTTGCACATTAGTTAAAACAGCTACTTCAACTTTACCAACTAACTTTGTACAGAAGAAAAACCTCACCTGTCAGTCTGTTCAGAGAGTCTGGGTGCCTCTAAACCTGTGTGGCAAATTTTCACCACATCAGTGTTTCAACAGAGGTGAGGTAAAAGCCAGTGTCTTGAGGAGCATCCAGAAAAGTTCAGTACTAGATGAATAATCAAAACCCTATTTCCTCAAGGGGAAGCTGGTAATGGTGGGTTCCCTCCCAGTTACAGGATGCTTAATGTGGAAGGGGTCTGTGGCAAGACTGTGCCTTGGCTTTCCTACTCATTTCTCTGTGGGCATTTTCTTAGTCATTCTGTGTGAGGAGACGCTCAGCTAGTCTCTCTCTTCTTAGAAGTAATCAATCCATGTGCAGCTTGAAGGTAGAGGTAAGCAATTCATGCACAGCTGTTCATTCAGTACATCTTTAGGTTGCAAGAGAGTCCAGGTGCTCTTCTGGCATCTTTCTGACATCATCCAGGATCGTTTTTCAAACCGCAATAATGTATTACTTGTCAGAGAATCAGAAAGTGATGATAGCATTGTGCCATTAAATGTTCCTGTGACATTTCTCACCTTGAAATACTTTTGATTGTTTTTTGTGTTATCTGTTACTTGTTTTCCTGTTATGTTCAGTATTTTAGTATCTTTCAGTGTGCCCTCTCTAGTAACTGACACTTTTAATTTGATAATGAAATAATTTATAAACTAAGGTATCAAATAGCAACTATAATCATAATAGTGGCAAAACAGGAACATGCAGGTTCTGAGTGAATATTGAGGTGACTCCCTTTTAGGAAAGAAAGAGTAATCAACATTGACATGAACCCACTAAAACACAGATTTTAGGAAACTTGGCCTCTTTTTGTTTCCTCCCTGTACATGGTTGTGGACAGAAAATTTGAACATGCTTCTAAGCAAGAATATTTTCAGTTAGAGAAGTTTTAACAGAAATAACTTAAATGTTGAATTTTGCAGGGCGCTTAGAAGTCTCAACATTTGTAATAATTGTAATTTTGAAGAGCCTGGGGGAAAGAACATGAGAGAACATGAGAAATTTTAGCATATTCAAAGCAGATTTTCTTCATAAAGTACATTTGTTCCTGTTTTAATCAAATGAAAAATAGATAGTTGTCTTCCAGTCCTGGCTTAGATTTTCTACCTAAAGACTCTTTCCCTGGCTAAATGAAGAATTTATTTATTTATATAATGTGTTATGGTAAGAAAGTTAAAAGATACTTTCTCATCCTCATCTATATATAAACAAAATAAATTGCTTCTTTAATGATTGTCTCCAATTTGTCTATACCATTCAGTATACTTAACTTTATAGGTCCTGGTAAATGTCAATCATTATGACAAATACTTTTTGTGAGTTAACATTTAAATTTTTAAAAATAATCCTTTGAGGTAAATGTGATGATTCTGATTTTATACAGTACTGGGAATCAGAGAATTTATGCTTTTACAAAGGTAATGGTAAGATATATGAGATTATCAAAGATATTTTCAGATTAGAGATCAAAAGATCCAACGTTGATCTTCATGGGACACTTAGAGTTTTGACATTCATAACTGAAGAGGAGAAAGGGCTCAAGAAAATTATTGTGAACTGGCCTGAGTTATCCTAAATCACAGATATAGGAGCAGAGCTTATTACCAAAATGATATTTATATTTCCACATTACTTTTATTGGAGACATAATTCTAGTATTTTAGGCAGGTTGATTTGCTGTATTGAGACCTTGGGAAGGAGAATTAGTCACCCTTGGTCTATTTGAATCTCCTAGTTATATAAGTAACTCATTCCTAAAATAGGTAATGTAGTCTAGGATACTCTACGCCTTTTAATTAATTTCATTATAAAATGGAATAAAGGTGGCCTTTGGTAGGGAGGGACAATTTTGGATGCTTTATCTTTTGGAGTAGTACATACAATGTGTGATAAAACTATGGTGAATGTTAAAAATGTTTTAAAAATTTATTACAGTAAAAGACACATTACCATTAATCTCCTCCCCAAATACTCAAGCCTCCCCCCACCAATTCGAACACACTTATCATTCTTGGGTACGTGTCTTTTACGGTAAGGAAGTTTATTTTAATTTAAATATTTACTGTATCTTTTAATCACACCTTATATTTTGGATCTATTCTGTGTACTTTACTACCTAGTTTAGAATGGAAGGTTTCATAAAGACTACTCAGGAGCAGGATGGAGGGTTGAATGTTTCTACATTTCTTTTTAGAGATAACTTTTAAAAAGCAAAGAAGAAAGAAGGTAATTGATTAGAGAAGAGCCAAACTTCATTTCTTGCCAAAGTAAGCTCATGTTTTCAGAAATGACAAATAGAGCCATCATAGTAATTTAAAAATACCAATAGCATCAAATCTACAATCATTCAAGCCACGGGATTTAGCTTTGGCAAATTCAGGGTATACAGAAAAGGTCTCTAAGATGTCAACCAGAAAATTGTCACTGTGGGCTACTGAGGAAAATTGACATTGTTAAAGAAAAGAAAAATTCATTCAATTAAGCCCAAATCATTTGGGCACCTTGGTACTGAATACTGTGATTGGCATCAAGAGACTAAGGATGAGTGAGATATGAACACTGCCCTCGAGGCACCCTCAGTCTGATGAAAGTGGAGTTCTAGGAATTACACTGAAAGCTCCAGAGTAATAAAACTCACCCATTCTTCTTCTCTTTTACCATTCTCACTTTTTTTTTTAGACTTAATAGCTTTCATATTGTTAAGGTGTTGTAAGTTACCCAAAAGATTGCACACTTTTTTCAACCCGAGTGTCACATCTTGTGGGACTGTCAAGCCTACCACTGAGAAGAAATGTGAGAGGTGAATGAACTCAGTGGGAAACAGCATCCTGGAATAGAGATTTGGGAATGAAGTGGCAACTGATATATATGCTCACCCCTCTTGGCTGATAGATCTTTATATTTCATAAGCCACTTTTTGAAATGTATTGAAGTTAAAGTGACTTGTTAAAGTGTTATGGACTATATTAAAAGTAAGTAAAAAATCACACTATTATTAAGATTTCTGTTAAAAATCTTCTTACAAGTAAGAAATGGCGAATGAGTCATTTTGCCCTGTTCAAGTCTTTAAAACCAAAGATCTTCTTTATCTGGTCCTGGTAGGAGAAATTAATGTTATGCAACTTGAGTTCCTTTAGAAATGTTTCATAATAGACCTTTATTTCTACTTTTTTCTCATACTTCATAAGTCATAATATATCTTTGAGGAATTTTCAAACTATTCCAAAAGATGTGTTCCTTAAGAAATTGTATCTTATTGACCCCAGATAGCGCTCCTATATGCAGTACCTTTTCAACAGATAAATTAATTAAGAAATTACAAACAAAGCAGAAAAGAAAGTAGAGGGAAAGGAAAACAGAAGGAAGAAAGGAATAAAGGAAAAAAGAGAGTAAAAGATGTAGAAAGTGGCAATCTGCTGTTATGAAATTAGAAGCAAGAAAAGAGCATCTCTCATTTTCTCTGCTTGTGAAATCACATGTCTTGTAGCATTAACATCACCTTTCTGTCACTGATAGGACATGAAGTCTGGGGTGAGAGGTGCAGAAATGGATTAAAAACAATGTGCTGCAGGTAATGTTGCATGCACTAATATTATATGCTTCACTGCTTATCTGGTTATTTACTTTTTACACCTGTCTTCAGGGACCAAATCAATGAGACATTTGATGTCATGCTTTTGTGCGATCATCGTTGTTTATTTGGAAGCAGTGTTTGCTTTCTCTTTGGTTAAGCAGATAGGACATGCTGGAGGGAAGAACTTATTAAGCAATGCCTTGAACAGAGTGGATTAACATTGATAGTAGATAAGCTTTCAACTCAGGCGATTGCAATTTGTAATCATAGTTTTTAAGGGCTCAAAATGTTGGCAAAGTGACCTGACGCAGAAGTCAACAAACTTTTCTTATAAAGGGTTACGATTGTAAGTCATTTAGGCTTTGAAGGCCACACTGTGTTACTGCTATTCAGTTCTTCTGTTATTGTGTGTGAAGAGCATAAACAATAAATAAACAATTGTGTTCCCATGAAACTTTATTTACAAAAACATGTGACCTTCTCAGAGGTCACGGTAACCAATAATATAACTTTATGTACTGCTGGAATTGTAGTACAACATCACCGTCAGTTATCTAGTCTTCCCTTAAATTCCTCAGATATCTCACTACCATTTGAATCCAGCTTATCTAAAGAGATGTGTGTGTGTATTTGTGCATGTGTGCATGCACATGCATGTGTGCTTGTGGTATTGTTTGTGCTCTTATTTTTCTTCATTCTGAGTCAAGGTTCTAGACTGTGACCACGTACTAGTTGAGATTTACCCTGAAATTTGCAGTGAAGCAGCCAAGTGTTTTCTTCTGAGATCTCTAATCTTGAAGACAGCTGTCATAGCCTTTATTTCAGAATAATCTTTTAACTTTAGAACAGTTTCAGATTGGCAAAATTATTTTAAAAACAATACAAAGACTTCTTTTGTATCACACACTGGATTCCCCACATTACTATTTGTATAGTACATTTGTCAAAATTTGCAAACTGATTCCAGTGCATTAGCGTTATGTC
Organism: Hystrix cristata; assembly: GCA_004026905.1. Taxonomy (NCBI): domain Eukaryota; kingdom Metazoa; phylum Chordata; class Mammalia; order Rodentia; family Hystricidae; genus Hystrix; species Hystrix cristata. The sequence continues at coordinate 30,030 of PVJO010005661.1, read as the reverse complement.
CATACATTATGCGTATTTCCCTATTTTTCCCAAATATCCTTTATTCTGTTCCAGGATCCCATCCAAGATGCAAGACTGCATTTAATAGTCATGTTTTCTTGGACTTACCTTGCCTGTGACATTTCTCAGATATTCCTTGTTTATGATGATCACTGACATTACCAGGATTATTGGTCAGATATTTGTGAGCTGTACTTCAGTTGGGATTTCTCTGATGCTTTTCTCATAAGTAGACTGGAATTTTGGGTTTTGGAAGGAAGATCAAATAGGTAAGTAAGATAACACTTTTGTCATGTCATATCAAGGGTGCATATTTTTCAACATATTATGTTGATGTTAACATTGGACACCTATGCAGTTTATTGCCCTGGAAAGTTATTCCTTTTTTCTTCCTCTTTATAGTTCATTCTTTAGAAAGCTCTTTGTTATGGTTTGTATCTGGAATATCTCCCAATTCCCTTAGAGTTCAGAGGTTAGGCCTGGTTGGAGATGTGGCCTGGCCAGAAAAGTTAGGTTCATAGGGGCATGATCAGGAGGGATGTGTTCTTTCTCTGGCTCCTTTCCATTCTCTCTTTTTTTCTGGATGTCATGCAGTGAACAGCTTTCCTTTACCATGCCTTTCTGCCATGCTCTTTTGACACTGGAGCTGACCAACCATGGACTGAATCCACTGAAACTGTGAGCCAAAATAAACTTCTTTAATTTGCTGGTTTCAGGTACTTTGTTTCAGTGATAGGAAAGTGACTAATACAGAAAATTGGTAGCAAGGGTGAAAGTTATTTCTGTAACTGTAACTGACCCTGTGGTTTAGATGGTTTTTTTTTTTTTTTTCTTTTTTGGGGGCTGGGATTTAACTTGGGACCTTGTGCTTGGTAGGCAAGAACTTTAACCACTGAGCTAAATCCCCAGCCTAGATGCCTTTTGAACAGGTTTTCAGGAGGAGTTTGGAAAATTTTGGAGCTATGGGCTAGAGAAGCCCTAGAATGTTGGGAGCAGTGCCTGATACATGATACTGGCTAGAACTCTGAAGACCAGAAAACTGATAAGAATGCAGACTGTAAAGGCCAAACTCAAGAGGTTTCCATTGGGAACAAAGATTCCATTGGTGGTTGGACTAAACTGTATGTGTTACGCTGTGGCAGAAAGCTTGTCTATAATTTTTCCATGTCCTGAGACTTTGAGGGAGACTGAGATTAAGTGAGACAGACTAATTAATCTAGCATAGGAAATTTTTAAGCAGCCTTACATTCAGGTGCTGGGATGAGTTCTGCAGACTGCTTTTAAGCAGATCTACAGAGAGAATCAGGAGCAAACAGCAGAGCCAGCATATTTGGGGCAAAGAAGAGTGTGGCTTTAGAAAAGTTTAACATTATAAAGAAACCGAGTACTTTGTAAAGGAAAGAGAAGAGAGATGTCTGGAGTTCACACATCAGAGGATCAGAGAGGAAAAGCTGTAAATCTTTCATTTGAGAAGAAAGTCCCTGAAATGTCTGCTTGTTCAGGACTGCCTAAGTGTGTCCCTGAGTTCAGCCGTTTAGAGGCCATTCTAGTTATGGTCCAAAGAGTTGACCTCTGCTCAAACTGGTAGATAACCTTGGTATCACCCATGTGATGCTTGGTTTTTTGGGAATGTAGAATGCAGGCATTATGGGTTCAAGGAGGCTTCCACTCAGATTTCAGAGGAGGGCCTGGGAGGGCTGGCAGTATGCCCCTGAGAAGGCAACACCTAAGGGCGTGTGTGTGAAACTGAAGGAAGTTGCATATGACAGAAATATGGACTCTTTGCTGAAGAAAGCCATAAGCACTGAGCATATCCAGCCCCAAGGAGGAACCGTGGGATTTCAACCAACCAGGCCTTAGTGGCAGGGCTGCCCAAGCCCTTTGGAGCCTACATCCCACCACAACCTGTCCTGGGTGCTGGGCAGGGAGCTATAGGATTTAATGTTTTCCCTGCTTGATTTTGGTCTTTGATCCAATTCCTTTCTCCCTTATTCCTCCATTTTGGAATGAAAATGTTTACTCTGTGCCTTTGTATGTTGGAAATATTTAATTCTCTTTGATTTTTAAAGGAGCTCACAGCTAGGAATTTGTCATGAACCTGGGACTTAGACTTTTCAGCAACACTGGAACCGTCTAAGATTTTGGTGACTCTTAGGGCTGGTGGACTATATACATTTTGTATAATAAGATGGATATTAGACTTTTGGGGACCAGGGGTAAAATGTTATGGTTTGGATCAGGAATGTCCCCAGAAAGTCACATATGTTCAGAAGTTTGGCCTGGTCATAAGTGGGTCCTAGTTGGAAGAGACAGGTCACTGAGGGCAAGACCTGGAGGGACGGATTCCTGTCCCTTGTTTCTCCCATTACTCTGCTTCCTGGCAGCCGTGCAGGGAAGAGCTTTCGTTTTGTATGTTGTCCTTGGACTCTGATGACTGTAGACTGAATTCACTGAAACTGTGAGCCAAAATAAAGCCCTCCTCCCTTAAATTGTGGGTGATAGGTTTTTTCACTCAGTAATGGGAATGTGACTATTGCAGTGTAATGTGCAGTCAACATTTAGATGGGGACGTACGCTGTACTTCTTTACAGGTGCAGAATCAACACAGATTGGAATACTTCTGCATAGATTTGTCTATCTTCTCATTTATTGTTTCTTTATTCAATCATTTATATTAGTAGAGAGTCACATATATTTGTTTTATACTTTGGGTGTAATCCATTACTCTTTCATCGTTTTCTCAGGTTGTTCTAAATTTTATCCTTAAGAGCACTTTCCGTTTGCTCTTTGTGTCCTTTGATACACCTCAATAAACACTGTGTGTTTTTATTACTCCTTTGTCCTCTGTCACTGTACTGTGTTTCAGGCTTATCATGTATATTACTTGTCCTATTCCTAGAATCTGCCATTTATCAACGGAACCTGCATTCTTTTTATTGGAGAATGGTATCAAGAAGCAAATTCTGCATTTTAGATGTACTCATAACTCCTGGGATGCTGTTAGTTCTAATATCTCTTATCTGACTGAACAAGAATTTGTATGTGTGTATACTAAGCCACATGCATGCCTATCTGTGACTATTTCTGTAGGTGTGCTGTACTAAGTTAAACATTAGTTCATACCTCTGTCTCCAGTTATGATTTATGACTACATGGATCACTCTTATCTTCCATTGCTTAACTGGAATATTCCTCTCAAACCAGGAGGACCCCATCTCTACCATCTGTTTATTTAATTGTTCAATTCCATACATGTTTAATGGATATAAAATTGTTAACCCATGGGAAACAACTTTATCAACCAGGATGTAGTAGATGTTAGTCATTAGTCTTACAAACTCCAGCCAGTTTCAAAGTTACTTGAGTTAGCACCTTATTCCCCGTAGTCTGCCGTCATTTCAATGAAGTTGTTTCATACGTCTGTAATTTTTTATCATATTCTATCCTGCATCTTGGAATTCCCCATCTTCCTAAATGATTTCTTTTAAAATTTGCGTACAGTAAGGCCTATTCTCTGCTGTAACTTCTATGCATTTTGACAAATGCTAGATGTCTTATATTCACCATTAAAGTGTTGTACAGAGTGTTTTCACCCACTCTGAAAGTACTTACTCCTTCCTCTCTTCAAGTCTCTCTTTCCTCTCATTTACTGAATTCTCAGAAACCACTGATTTCTTTATCTGTAGAGTTTTGCCTTAATACAATTGGAATCATACAATATATATCTTTTTCACAGTGGCTTATTTTGCTTGGCAGTATGAATTTAAGACTCATCCTTGTCTTTTCATAGTTCAGTAGTTCGTTTCTTTTTCTCTCTGAATAATATTTTATTGTACAAATGCTCCACAGTTTGTTTACTGGTGCTCCATTGCCAGGGCATTTTCGTTGTTTTCAAAGATTTTACAAAGACGCATAAAGCTGTTCTAAACATTTGTGTGCCAGTTTTTGTGTGGACATGTTTTGAAATTGGATAAATACCTAAGAACATGATTGATGAATCATATACATAGACTGATCAGTTTTGTAAAAATTTGCCAAGCTGTCTTCCAAAGTGCCGTACCATTTTCAATTTTGCCCACAAGGAATGAGAATTCTTGTTGTTTTACATCTTCACCAGTGGTCGTTATTGTCACTATTGTGGATTTCAGACATCTCAGAAGTATATATGCCCTCATTATTTTAAAAATTTTAAATTCCTTAATGACAAATGATTCCATTTGTTTTCATTTACCTCTCATATATCTTCTTTGGGTTAGGTATTTTAAGATATTTTACCCATTTTTAAATTATTATTTTGTACTAACTTTCTGAGCAAATGGAATTTTATTTTACTTTTATTATTCAATATGGTCATCAAATTCTTTTTTTGTTGCTTTTTTATTAGTACATGTTTGCGGTATATGATAATTACATTTCTTATGTGGAGTTGGTACATGGTATGTAACATATCTAACTTTTTTTAACATCTACTGTCCCTTTCCTCCCCTTGCTCTCCTTCCCATTTGAGGAAAATCTATCTCACCACTATTTTTTATCTTCTTTTCTTGTGTTCTTTATTGATATTTTGGTTTTGTCATGTAGAAGAAACTATGGATATTTTAGCTTGTATGTCTGATTCATTTCACTTAACATTACGGTCTCAAGGTGTATCCATTTTCCTAAAAATTATCTGATTTGGATACAAGTAATTCATCAGATATATGCCTTTCAAATATTTTCCTCCATCTGTGGCATATAGTACATTATCTTAACAGTACCTTTTGTAGGTGTTTCTAAAACCATAATTTTAATAATTCACAACATGAATTTTTCTCTCATAGATTGTTTTACTGTTATTGTACTAAAATGTTTTCACAAAACTCAAAGTGATATAGTTTTCCCCTACATTTTTAGGCAGGAAGTTGGGCAAGAGGGATGATAGGAAGGAATGCGATAACCGTTTTTATTTTCTACTATTTTATTTCTGACAATTTGCATCAGGTCTGTTGGCTAGTTCTTCCTAGACAAGCATTTTATTGATCTTTCCAAGAAGCAACTTTTGGTTCAGTTGAGTTTCCTACAGTTTTCAGTGTTGTTGATTTCTGCTCTAATTTTTATTACGTCTTTTCTGCATGATTTAATTGCACTTGCCTCACTAGTTTTTTGTTGTTGTTGTTGTTGTTGCTTAAGCTAGAAGCTTAAATTACTGATTTGAATCTTTTTCATTTTCCAATTTATGCTTATCATGTTATAACTTGTACTCTAAGCATTTTACTTTTATCGTATCCCACAAATTTTCATATGTTTACTTGGAAGGATTTAAAAATTTCTCAAGACCTTTTTTTTTTAATTTTCACCCATGTGTTGTTTAGAAGTGTGCTGCTTAACTTCCAAATATCTGGGGAAGATTTTTGAGTTATCTTCCTGTTATCTAAAAATAAAGTGGTGTCTAATTTCTGTTCTTTTATATCTATTAAGATGAATTTTGTGGGCTAGAACTGGTCTATCTCGTTGAATGTTGCATGTGAGCTTGAGAAGAATATATTTCCTGCTGTTGTTAGAAGGAATATTCCATAAATAAAAGTTAAATCAAATTGATAGATAGTGCTATTCAGGTAAAGTATAACCTCATTGATTTTTCTGATTGCTCCATCTATCAGTTATTAATGGAGCACTGCCGAAATCTCCAACCATTATAGATGCATTTGTCAATTTTTTCTGTAAATTTTATCTGGTTTTGCCCCCATTTATTCTGATATTCTGTCTTTAGGTATAGCCACATTTATAATTGTTTTGTATTGAGGGTGAATTGCTCACTTTATCATGTAGTGCTCTGTTCAATACTGAAAAAATTCCTGGTTTTAAAGTCTGCTGTATTGGAAATTAATATAATTACTCAACATTCTTTTTATTTGTGTTACTATGATATATTTTCCTTTTTTCTTTATTTTGAATTTATCAGTCTTTATATTTGAAGTAGATTTTTTTTGTAGTCAGCCTAGAAATGGATCTGTCTCTTTGAAAATCTCTGTCAATCTCTGTCTTTTAATTTTTATACTCATAGCATTTACATTTCAAGCAAGTGTTGATATATTTGGATGAATATGTTTGTAGCTATTTTCTACCTTTTGCATTTTTAAAGTTTGGTTTTTTCCTTGACTTCTCTGGTTTTAACTGAACATTTTATATGGTTCTCTTGTATCTTGTCTCTTGATGTGCCTTTGATTCTTGATTTCTTAAAAAAAAGATGATTATCTTAAAGTTTATAATACACATTTTTAACTTATTTATGATATATTTTTTTCCTTCTGCCTGAGGAAAACTTTTAAAGTTTTTTGTAAAGCTAGTCTCTTACACTGAATTCTTTATCTGTGTATGTGCATGAGAACATCATTATTCTTTGGCTTTTATAGTATAATTGGCTCGAAATAGAATTATAGCTAGGTTTTTTTTTTTTTCCCTTTTAACAATTTATATTTGCTTCATTGTCTCGTGGTTGGTATGATTTCTGATGAAAAGGGTGCTGTAATTCTTATCCCAGTTCCTTTTTTGGTAAGTTGCCCTCTCCAACTTATTTCAACATTACCTTTTTGTTTTTGGTTTTATACATTTCAGTAGGCCTAAATGGAGGTTCTTTTGTGGGAATGGGAAGGTGTCATCCTACGTGATGTTTTCTGGGCTCTCTGAGTTAGGTGTCTTTAATTTTGAACTTTTTTCTTGCCATTATTCATTATTACCTCCAATATTTCTTCCCTTCTATCCTGTTTTTCTTCACCTTCAATTATTGTAAGTATGCCTATATTGCAACTTTTGAAACTGTCTTACACTTCTTGTATGTTGTTTTTTATTTTCTCATTCTTTTTTTTATTAAAATTTGGTTTAGAATAACTCTATTAATCAATCTTCAAAGTTTCAAATCTTTCTTTGGCTATAATTGAGTTACTTCTGAGCTCATCAAAGTTACCTTTGATGTTTGTTAAGTGTTGTTGATTTTTACCATTTGCTTTTGATTCCTTATCAAAATTTCCATTTTTCTTGCTTATATTACCTATCTGTTCTTGTAACATGTGTGCTTTTGGCTTTAGGGACTTTAGTATATTAATCATAATTATTTACATTACTTGCCTAATAAATCAAACACCCGTATCATTGCTGAGTCTTGTTCTGATGTTTGTTTTGGCTCTTCAGACTGTACCTTTTAGCCTTGTGGTGTGCCTTATTAAGATTTTTCTTCAAAAGTGGACATGCATCGTGTAATAGGAACTGAGGAACATTGGCCTCAAGTGTAACGATTAGGTTCTGGCTATGAGTTGAGGTTTGTTTCATGTCTGCTCCAGCTATGGAGGTTGGTGGCTTCCCTTTCTATTATTCTTTCCTTGTTTCTCTTCTTGACCTTGAACTTCCCTAAGTACTTCTCAGACACTCTGTTTCTTATAACTCCTTCTATAATCCACTATTGGTATAGTGATGAGGTTTGCAGATGGAAAATTTTATTTCATCATTCAGTTACAGTTTAATATTTTAGTGAGTCTTTGTTCTTGCCTGTGGGCTTCACAAATGTTCCTTTATTATAGCTCTCTCAGCACTGTTTGGATAATACAGCAAAACTATATGTGACTGGATGGAGAGGAGAACCGTTTGCTAGAGGCTTAGGACAAGACTGTGATAAACCCTTTACCTCTAGAGAGTTATAGAGTATATTTCAGGCATATTCACAATGGTGACTTTTACTTTCTTCCTGCCAGAGCTATGTGTGGATTTTTGTAGAATCTTTACCATAAGAACTAGGTGAGTTTTCTGGAGGTTAAACCCATGGAAGTGTGAGACCTCCCTTAGCACTAGCCATCATCAGCCTCTAGCAATTCTTTGAAGTTTCCATTTAAATGTTTCTACCTATTCATAGTTTCTGCTTCATTTTAGCAGAGTTTTACTTGATTCAGTTAGATTTGCCTATCTCCTCAGGTTTCAGAGTGCTGGTTTGCGCTGCTAACTCCATTTACAAATGGCCCCAAATAAAGTTATTATTACTTGATTTTTGTAAACTTTTCTCATTGTAAGGGTGTGAATGATGACTTCCAAGCTGTTTACATTTTGAAGCTGAAAATTGTAGTCTGTTATAGCCTTTTAGGGATTTTTTTCTTTAGCAGATTAAATGCCACTTCTTTCAAATATATTCTATTATTCGTGATGTTCAGTTCCTTTAAAAAACTGGGAAGAACAGTCAAAAACACAATAATTCTCTTAATTTATGATAAACTCAACTGACATACTCGAGGTGTACTCTAATACTGAAAATGATCATTTCCCTTATTAATATGTTTTAAGATAGCTGTTTTAGTAATTTTGTGTTTTCTCTCTACTTTTCTTTCTGAGTACTAATTACAGTAATGATGGATATATCATGGACACTCAGAACATCTTGTTAAGAAATACACATAAAGAAATCATGAACTTTTCATCAGTTTTATTACTATGTGTATGGGACTAAAATAGATAATTCTTATACACTGTGAGAAAATGTAAACATTTTCAACAATAAACAAAGCATTTTACATGTTTTAAAATTACATCAACTCTCTAGTCTGTACAACAAGTCTTCTGTAAATTACAATGCAAATACAACTTCATTGCGGTTTGTGGGATTGTTGAAGAACAACATTTACTTTTGGAAAATACCTAGCAGAGTAACTTGTAAATAGTGAGCGAAGACTGAATTACACCTTATTTCATTCTCATCTTACTGGCAAGAAATTTGAAGTCCTGTGAGATTACTGTTACTTGGAGTCAGATAGTTGGTAGATGATTAAGCCACTTCTTGGGTTGTGATTTCTTCCTAGTACTGTTAGGTACTTTACAAAATGTAGTTGCCATATTTTAGAATAACAGTCTTACTCTACTTTTTCTGATTGAAAAACTATGGAGTAAATGTCAATAGTCCCACAAATTTGATTCTTTTTGATGCAGACATGCATCTCATTCACGGAAATTTTTCCAGAAATGTAACCTAGGCTGGGTTTTCTAAAATCCAGGCAGAGTGAGTCCCTCCACACTCCCTAGAGCCTGGGTGTTCTCACAGCAGGAAAGGACGTTGTCTGATCCTCACCACACAGCAGTGTAGCCCTTAATTAAATGATGCAACAACATATGGGAATTAGCAAAGAGATTAAGAGACTAATAAAGCAGAACACAGTAATGTTGATTTAACTGGAGATGAGCTCCATGTTGGAAAATTGAAAAAAAATAAAAATAAAAAGAAAGGGAAAGGAAAAAAGAACCTATGATAAAGTCTAGACTTATAGAAAAGGACGTGAAATCGGATGATAAATAGATCCCTAAAGGTCCTCCTGCCCTTATCAGATTCTATATTCTACTTTCTGGACACTTTGAAGTGACTATTCAGGCTTTTTGAAAAGCTCAAGTGAATGGAAAGATAAAACTCTATGAGGCAGCTTATCTTAGTACATTACTCTTTACCCAGTCAGTCAATTCTTCATTACTTTGGTCAATAAGTATCTATTGACGTTTACTATATATTCCTGCTGTCATAAGCATAGAGTTTATTGGACTAAGACAGATATGATTCCTGAGCCCATGAGAAACATGATATTGACTATGAGGAAGAATTTTCTACATTAAGCCACAATGCATGCCCTTAACTGATCCTGATAGTGTTCTTCTAAATCCTGCATGATATTACATTTTCTTACTATGTGACATTTTCTCAAATAATGTAAGATAGCTATTGTGTTCTACAATATCTCTCAACTTCTTGACTGAATGTTCCTATTTTCCTATATGTCAGGTTGTATTTTATTTAGATTTGCAATAAAGGCATTGAGTTCCCAGATAATGTCAAGAGTGAAAGAGAAAGTAACTATTATATTTCTACCATGTGCCAGACCCAGGATTGTCTTATACACCTAAAATGTGAGACTTAGGAGTACATAGACTTCATCTGGGTTGTTCAGAACTGGGTTGTTCAGTGAATTCTCCTGTAGCATCAGTAGCATGCTGTGCACTCAGAACATACAGCGAATATGCAAAGATCCAGTCTTTACATCAATACTGCAGCATGGTATTATGCCTCTTTTCAGATTAGGACACTTGTTTAGTGTGGGAGTAGTACTCTTTCAGTGTAGGTTGATAGAACCTACACACAACCAAGTATAAGCAAAGTATTGCCATGACTACTAGTAATAATAAAACTTATTATTTATTGTATCATAAAGATGGGAAGTGACAAAGCTGTATACAGGCATTTAAATAACTCCTTCAGAGCTTTATTTTTCTTTCTAGTTTGTAAATCAGCCTTTGTGCTGATTTATTGTTTGCTTTTCTGAAACAATACTTTCACTAAATATCAAATGGGACCTGGACCAGGATTATCATACACATCTGCTGTAAGTCCCTGTTTTAGTATGGTACCTGGAGTTTGAATAAGGAATTGAACAGATGCTCTTGTGAAAACATGTTGCACCCTAACTTCGTCATTTTAAAATTATTTTTTCTGGAGGATGACAAATGTCATATGACACACAAGTTATTTGGAAGTAAAATAGTAGATAAACTAAAACATTCCAATGAATGAAAATTCCATTTTATAATGTTTGGAGAAGAAGACAAAACAGGGCTGCTCCCAAACTGAACCAACCTTTGTGAGGGGAAACAAGAAATCAGCATCAACATTCCTTGAGAAGTTGATGAAGCCTGGAAGGCAGAGAGCAGTGGTACAAATGACAAGGCCAAAGGAACATCAACACTGCTTTGAATTAGATTAGTACAAAAGGATAATTATTATCGCAGTTAGGACACGAAGGGCTGGAATGTTTCCAGTATCAGAAGTTTCACATAATTTTCACGTTGTAAGAAATGTGTAATAACAGAGATATAATGAAAAATAGCTAACAATCATTGAATACTTTTTTGTGCCAAGAACTGCTTTAAAATATTTTGGCATGTATCTTTATAATTTTTACAAAGGACATATGGAACTGATTTCTCTGTCTCTATATTTTGGGTAACCTTGGATAAAAGCCTCATATAGGATTTCCAGTAAATACAGTATGAAGCTGAGGTTTGTCACCTGACAGTCTGATTGCAGAATGAATGTATATAAGCATTTTCTAAGACAAATTATAGTGAAGGCTTTGATTAATTTTCTTACAGTTGTGCTTTTCAGAATAGTCATTTTTCCAAGGAAAAAGAGAACATGATGGGGAACAGGCATTTTAGACAAGTCATGTGGAAAGGCGTGACGTATTTGGAAAATTATGGGTAGTTTGCTGTTCCTGATGGGTGACGAGGAAGTGATGGAAGAACATGTTGGACAGAACACTATTGTCAATTTGCAGCATTCCTTTTATGCCATGCTAACAATGAAAACCACATTCTGAGTCCCTGTAATTTTCATACTGTTTTCAAACAAAAATGCCGGTATATGCTTTACACTATATTCCTTACCCCTGTGGTACTCTTAATTTAGAACTTGGTCAAGGGGAAGGAGAATAAAAGAGCAACTTCAAAAAGGAATTATTGCAATTCACAATATCTCACCACAGCCCATTTACTATATAAGATTTTATATGTTCCATGGAAGTGTTCACTTTCAAGAGCATTTAAAACAAATGAGACATTTATTAGTATAACCTTTATTCTGGAGATGATTTAAGCCATTTCAATGTAACTAAAAGAGGAACAGCGTTTCTCTTACACTTAAGTCTTCCCCTTATCCCCAACAGCTCACAAAATACTTCAATAACTTTAATGCTCTGTACATCTTCTGAAATACCTACATAAATAATCTATTGTTCTAAAGGTCACAAAGGTAGAGGATCACTTTGAAATGTCATGAAAAAAATGAATTGGTACTGTGGTGCTATAAGTTTGGATATGTCCATTATCTCTTTATCTTTAGATACAGATGGGGACTGAAAGACAGGAGAAGTTGGCCTGTGCATGAAAGTTTTTGGGGCTCTGCAAGAGATAGAATTAGATGGGCTCTAACATAACCAACCCCTAACTCCACCCCGGAACAAAACTCTCAAGTGTCTAGTAGACACGGCATTTTCCCTTACCTTTGTTCGAAAGGAGTGGAACCTCATTAAAACGCCAAGTCTCAAAGACAGCTCAGCCACAGATCTGTTTCAAGGTAAAGGCCACCCGGCGAACGTGAACCTAAGAATTTGCTTGCAGCTTTCAAACACTCTGTAAATTTGCAGGTAATAGAAGGTTGATAAATTCTCTTTCACTTTGACTGCTGTTCAGGGCTGTCATCTTTCATGATAGATGTCACCGTCTAAAGAAGGGATTTCTAAGATGTAATGTGTCATCACAGGGTTGAAGCACATTACCTGGGTAACCTTAAAAATTAACATAGACACATGGAGTTTTGGACAGATTACAGAAACTTCAGAGTCAGAAATGGATGGCGAGCCTTTTGTTTTACAGGCGGGTGGGTCAGGAGGGAATGAGGTAGACGACAAAGGACTTGGGAATGGGATCGGAACCACAGTCCCCTCTTAGATGTTCTGTGTTCCTTCCAAGATTGCAGGGATGCCAATTCCCCCATTTTGCTAATTAACCAGTTTCCCCAGGGGACTGGAGACCAGAAGGCTACATTTCCCTCAATTACAGCTCATAGCAGTAAATAAATAAACTTTTTAACAGTGAATGACTCCCCACAGCACCATCTGTCAGAACTGAGCAATGTCCAGCTAGAGAACTGTGAGGACAAGGCTTATTGCCACCACAGAAAACTCCGTCTTGATGCATCCTGGTTAATTTGCAGCAGGTACTAATCCTTCGGACCAGGACTTCTATCAAGATATTTTGTCTGCCACTGGCTGTAGTGAACACACATTTTTCTAGGTACTTGAAGATAATCAAGAGTGATTACAGCATATGTGATCATTTTCCTTGGTCTGCCTTTACTATTCCCATATTCCAACAGATTTATACAGTGACTCATGATTATGAAACTGGCGCTCTGATTTAATGAAAATTGGCAGTTTTCAAGAGGGACTAGAAAGTGCTGAGAGCAGCTACTTTGTATCATACAGTATGCCGGCACCCTTTCAATGATGTAGGGAAAAATAGTCCTATTGATAAGAGGAAGAAGGGAGGTTGGATAACTTGCCTACTATAATATACAGGTAATGTAGAGATCCAAGGTGCTACATGAGTAGTATAGTAGACCTGCATTGGAACACACAACCATCTGCCCCATCCGGAAAGTTATAACTTAGGGGAAAAGAATCCACATTTGGAAGTGAGAGTAAAGCCCAGTGGCAGAGTGCTTGCTTAGCATGAGTAAGATCCTGGGTTCTATCCATAGCATCATAAATAGATAGGTAGATAAAAAGATAGATAGGAAAAATACCAGTTTTAGAAAGCAGAGCAAGCACTCCCTAAAAGTAGAGCTTTTTTAGTTTTGACTGCCTAATTGTAAAATATACAGACAAAAATTCTCCACTAGAGAAGTAACCAGAAATCACCTTATAAGGGTTTTAAATGTATATTTAGTACAAAACATATCGATAATGTGAAAGCGTGAATGATTTTTCAGTCTTAGAATAAAGCTTTGTTTTTTCGTCTTTTAACGGAGCTATCAATAGGAAGGAAAAGAAGAAACACTTCGTTTCGTATGGGCCAATATATGCTCATAGCTCCTTGTCTAAATATATTTCAAGGAACTTCCAAACAATGAGAGTGCAATCTGGTGAATCAAGACCCACAGACTTGTTATTCTCTCCAGTCTCATGTCTCCCTACCCTTCTTCTCACCTGATCCCCATTAGGCCACATCAGACTTGCTGCTGCCTCTGAAACATGAAAATATTTTCCTGCTTTGACATCATTGCCTGGACACTCTTCTCCTAGAAATCTCTAAGGTTCACACTTTCACGTCCCCTGAGTTTATGTTAAAATAGCACATATTTTAGTTAGCAGTTTCTTTCATCCACCTCCATTAGTCTTTGTTTCGCTTACTATTCCTAGCCCAACCACTTCCTCCAAGGACAAAAACTGTAATGTATCTGACAGATACAGCATTTTTCCTAGTCTGATTTATTTTTTCACTTCGAGCAAAAGCAGCATTACGTTTACCCATTCATTTTACTTTATCTTGTGTGCCTCTCTCACTAGACCCAAGCTTGATAAAGGAAAGAGCTTTGAATGTTTTGTTAACTTTTGTATCCTTGACACATGGGGAGTCTCTGGCAGAGGAAGGTTTCCGTAAATGTTCGTTAAACTAGTGAATGGGCTGTTGTTGCCACTCAAAAATGTCCGCATATGCCAGGCTGCCATCCTACAAGAAACCTGGGAAGCTTTAGACCCTTGTAGATTCCCAAAGGCTATTAGATTTTTCATTGCCATGGCAATAAAGCAGAAAAAACGAAAACAGTAATGCAGGGGTAAAGAATTAGTAGGAAAAAATAACTCTACTGAGTGGTTGTTACAGGACACTTATTGCACTAGAATCTAAATTATATAATTTATGCTTTGCAAACACCTTGTAATAAAGGTGTTACGAGCTGTGTTTTGTTGAGGACAAATCTCAGACTGTGGGAAGTAACATTACATGCACGAGGTCACCCACTAAAAATAATGCAGTTTGAATTCCAAACTATTTGCCCTTATGCCCTCTTCTCTGTGTAGTCTGATAGTCTGAATAGAAGTGATAACAAAAATAAGTAAGATTACACTTTATTATTGCAAAAATGATTTTGTATTGAGGTCATTGGTTTATTTTCCCAACTTCATGTGCTACACACACTAAAAAAAAAAAAATACTAACATTAAGCAATAGCTGTATCATGTACATAATGAAAACATCATCAACATAGTTACCCTGATGATATTGTGATCACAAAGAATTTGTCCATTAGTCTCTTCTCTGTATTGTATCCAATAAGCCACTTACACTTCTCAGCTAATCACAGGGGCAGGTAGGGAAAATCTAGGTCCTTGAATAAAGCTTACTGTTATTCACTGTTTTTCCATATAACATTCTAAATCCTGTTTCTCAGTTTCTTTTTATTAACAGAACTGAACCTGGTTTTATTACATACTACCATTATTGAAAGCGAACTATACAAAAAGTTCTGTACAGATACTCTTTGGCTATGCAAATGTATTTATGTGTATGCATACAAAGACACACACACAGTATTTTACATCATTACATACACTATTTAAATTATTTTACAACTTACCAAATTGAGGAGAGAAAATTATAAGAACATAAAAATGAATGAAAAGTTCAACAAAAATACTTCGGTTTAAAATGCTACCGAACTATTTTTTGAAAATCTAGAGGAGGAAATTATTTCTTTGAAATGTCATTACTAAAGTTTTAATACTATGACCTGGTTGTTTTCACTTTGATAAGAGGTTCAGATTTGTTTAAATATTTTGATCAATAACATGTAAGCAAATCAGAGTTAAGAATGGAATAAACTGAATATACTGATGTGAGGTTAAACAGTAAGTAATAGCAAAGTACATAGATTATCATCTTCTAATCAAAAATGTGATAAAACCTCCCTCTAGTTCTCCATTTAAAATAAGAGGAATTTGAAGCTTCTCTATAGTATGAAATGTCAATTAAGAGAATATAAATTCATAACAGAATCAATTTGATGCTGGAAATGATGATAAAATTCCAAATTCCATTATACATCTAAACTTTAAAAAAATTTTACAAATGTAAAATGTTTTAATGAATTTGGTATTTAACAATGTTTTTGTATGAGAGAACATGCAGTGATTTATTTTTGTTCCAAGCTGTCTCTTAATTGCTTTTTCCTCAATGTATTGTAGTTTCATTAAATTGTTGTGAAAATTATAGTGTAACAATTGCTACCAAACTGATTCTGTAAAAGCTAGATTTTTAACAGCAGTAGTGTCTAAGTAGAGCTCATGAAAGAGGTAACAGTTATGAAAATGGTCGTACCAGGAAAATAGCATTGTGATTTATCATTTTCATACATTGTGGATAAGTTGCCTAATTCCTTGTACTTTTTCAGTTTCTTGACTGCTTATTTGGAAGCCTTCTCACTCTCAAATGCTGCATGATGTATTTATCTATTAATTCGAAAATATTGATTGTGATGCCTGTTACATGCCGTGCTCAGTACTAAGTTAAAAAAATGTTCAGATTCTCTACACTTAAGGAGCCTGAAGTATGGTTTGGTTAAAAAAAAAAAAAAACTGAGCAGGCAGATAAACAATTATCTAATTTTACATGCATTAAACATTGTGAAGGCCTCAAGATGTAAAGACAGAAAATAATGGGTGAAGAATAGCTCTTAAGTAGTGTGGAAGGTAAAGAAGCTTTGAGTGGTCAAAGCTTGCACTGAAGACTGAAGGAGGAGCCAGGCATTTGAATGCTACAGGGAGGATATTTTCAGAGTGAGGAAGTAGTAAATATCTAGGTCCTAATACTAGCTAGCACAGTGGTTATGAAGATCTGGATGCAAGTTGAGTAGCTGAAGTACAGTGAGAGTCTTAGGCTATTTTCTGTTGCTATAACAAAGTATCAGAGACTGAGTAATTTAAATATTAATATAGATTTGTTTATGTTAGTTCTGGAGACTGGAAAGTTCAAGAGCATGGCACTTGCCTCTTGTGGGAAACTTTTTGTGCATCGAAGCATGGCACAGAGCAGCACATGGTGACACAGAGCAAGAATGTCAGAGGCTCACTTGCATAAAAAAGCCAGTCTCCTGGTAACAGCTTAATCTATTCATAAGGACAGCACTGTTGTGACCCAGTCATCTCTTAAAGACCTCAACTACCAACACTGCCTCAGTGGCAAACAATTTTCAACATGAATTTTGGAGGGGCAAACAATATTCCAAGCAGATATTTGAGAAGTCTGTAGCATTCAGACTATGCAGATATCTAAGAGCTTCGTGTATTATTTTTGAAGTGTAGTTTAGATTCTTAACGCTGCCCTGAATGGGAATTTCAGCAGTAAAGGAAAAGAATATGGAGTATATATTTATATGTTTACTCTACCTCCTGAACAGAAAATTGGCTTATGGAGAGCAAGAAGGGAAACAGTGAAACAAATTAATTGGCCATTGGTACGGTTGAGGAGCGATGAACCTCTACCCTTTGAAATACAATGATATGCTAAAGCTCCCAGTTTAAATTGTATGCTGATGGTTTTGGCTTGCCAATATACCTCAAGGAATATATTTTCTTTCTAGACCAGGTTATGACAGTTACTTTCTGCTCTTGGACATAAAGTTTGCGAATTACCTACAAGGAAAGACACATTGGTTCTGCCTACAGTGCTAGTCACAGAGTATAAAGGAAAAATGAGTGAATTATCGAAGTTTCTAAAATAACAATAATAGCAAATATAATCTGAGCAGTTTGAGAATATGCAGAATGTCTTCCCACCTTACTCCCACTTCTTCCCGCCATCTCATTTACAATGTATTTAAATAATGGTATCTAATAGTATCTAGTATTAAATAATAGTAGCTAATGGTTGTCCCAGAAAAGCAAAAGGATGTGGAATAACCAAGTATTTCCATAGTACTTCCCATAGAGGAAATGGAAAGATTGTATTCATGGGTTGGTCTCTAACTACCAGATACAATGCATTGCAGACTAATAATGTTTGGCTTACTTTAATGAGTTTTATCATGCATTGGTGGCCCTATCCTTCAGGTAAAAATATAGGTATCTCCCAATGTCCGAACCATGAAATGGAAGATCATAGGTACAGCCATGCCTCAGGGCACTGAAAATCAAGGTTTTATCTCATCATATAGTTTCCTCTTTAAAAAAATAAAACCATTCAAAATGTTTTGATATTCTAAATTTCCATCATCATGAAATAATTTATACCTTTAGAATACTTTAAAGGTTTCAACTCTTAGGCAATTTTTAAACATAGCATTTATATCTCCAAATCTCCTACTTTGAAGTGAAAGTAAGCCATAACTGAATTTTATTACTTTTAAAGTCTTACTTCAGTATCTCAGATGGCGGGTCCCTAAATTTCCTTCTTTATAACCATACATAGTAATGTCTAGTGATGGTTGGCCTATGAAAGACCAACAAGAGGGCAGGGAACTGAGGCCAGGAGGACCGGAAACTAGTAAAGTTGGCATTATCAATCCAGATAACATTGTGCGCAACTGAAGAGCGGTGCAACTTGCTAGGAAACTTTGGGAAACGTTGCAGAAGCTGGAGTGTGTGTGTACGCTTTCCCGTCAGTCACTGGTGAGGAGCTACCCTTCCGGTGTTGAGGAGCATCAGTTCCTTAGCCTTCTTGTCCTGCCATGCACACGGCGAGACCTGGCTTCAGTGATTGGAGATGTTGGCAAAGAGGTGCAGGTGCCCAAGAACTGAGGGGTGTGTACTTGGACGGGTAAGGGAAAGGGGTACCCATCGAAATGTCAACACTTCTTTATAGTGGGACAAGAAACAGTTAGTGCATATATTTCTTATTTATCTGTATTTTCTAAGTGTTTTATAATAAAGGTGTTATGACTTGTATCTAGATGTCTTCCCAAAGCCTCATGTGGTCATAGACAGGGCTTTTTGGAGGTGGCTCTATCTAGAGTGTGTGTTGCTGGGATTAACGGTGCCTCACCTGGGGTGTGAGTGCTACCCACCCACTGGTAGCCTGGATGGAGTATAAGGAATAGAAAGAGGGCTGCTGCGGTTACTTGCTGCTGCTGTTTGCTGCTTGTTGCCCTCTGCCTGCCACGCTGTGAACTGTTTCTCCTCTGCGATGGCCTCTGCCCAGCCACCCCTGCCTTGAGTCTATCCAACTATGGACGGAAACCTTTACAAACCGAAATAAGCCTTTCCTCCTTTAACTTTGGGTGTTGGACATTTTGTCTAAATAACAAGAAAAGTAAGTAAGACAAAAGGTATAGTAAGTACTAAATGGAAATAAAACTAGGCAGCTGAGGCTCCCCAAATTTGAGCCTCATTTTCTAAGTACCAGGAAGTTTATATGCTTTTCTGTTAAAGTTTTTAACACACTGTATTGCTGAAAATTTCCTGTTGCATTAATTTATTGCCTTTTTTTGGGTTCTTCCTTCCTACAAGGTATATATAAGTGTTGAGTAGGCGTTTTTATTCTGCTATTATTTTTTTAGTTCCACAGTTTGTAGCAGAAAGCGCGCTTACTGAGTGGAGACTTGGTGCGGGTTGCTGTGAGGCACCTGTGGTGAACTCTGCATTACTAAATGGTGGTGGTGGGAGGGCCGAGTCCTGCAGAGCAGGAAATAGGTTTCTATGCTTTATGAAGATTTCTCCCTGTAAATGTGACAATTTTCTCTTTGAGCCAATGGAATTATTGCCCACATCAATATATAGATGTAAATTGAAAACAATTTTAATTTAATGGGAAAACCCCCTTTTTTATTATCGCACATCTTATTATAATCAGATCCATGGGTATAATATTACTCAGTATTGTGTATGTTATTGGTTTTGACCTAATATCAGTATGAAAATTGTACTAATGTATGACTTCCTTCTTTAATTACTGTCAGAATGTGTCACTTTTAAGGGGTGAGAGAGAGGAATAGTCATTTACAATTGAATTGTAGCATGGTAAATTTTAAAGAAAAGACTTGAAGCTGTTTCTTTTCCATTTAATTCCAAATAGGTGATTTTTTTTTATTACTCCAAATGTTGTGTTCCCTTGATTGATATTGTCATCTAGCTACCTATTTGACATAAAGAAATGCTTTAATAAGTCAGTTACTTAAGATTCTGCTTTGAGAAGTTAAGAAAAGAGGATCAAATTAAAACCAAAAAGTTATAGAGCTGCTTTTTAAGAACAGAAATCCACGTAATATAAATGAACAATAATTGACCAAACCAAATCGGCTTCTTGAAATTCTAATTAAAATTTTGAATACATATCTAATGTAAACCAGAGATAGAAAAGGCATAAGAGTGAGAACTATATAGAGGGAAGGGGAGAGGAGGAAGAGAGTGTTCAAACACACTACTAATATTAGCAATACAAAAGAGGGGCGTCAATACAAGTTGAACTCACATACTATGCTTTTAAATATGCCTTTAAAAATACAAATTCTATTATATAAAATTCAAAAATAATTATAACTGAATAATACACTCTTTGGGGAGAGAAAAAATGCAAAGAATATTTATTATAAAAGACAAGATTAAGGTTACGGAGTGTGGGATAACAGGGAGATCTTTTAAGATCTTGGCAGTACTGCAAATCTTGAACAGGCGAGAGATTATGTGAGCATTTGCTTTATAATTATTAGTTAAACAGTCATAATCTCGTTAATGTGCTTGTGTTTCAAATGATTATTTATCTTCAAGTATATGTCAATGGGACATAATCAAGAGAGATGCTATCATTGGTTTATCCCAAGGACAGGCTCGTTCTTTGCATAAGAACTTCCCACCGTCTCCTGGTGACCTGACCATGTTCCTTTCCAAGATGCGTCTTCATCTACAAACTCCTCATTGTAACTGGTGGTGGGGAAGAACTAAAGATAGGGAAAAGCCATGTGAGAGTGGACATTGCACTATTTACTGCCGATGACATTCAGAGGCCAAAAGCAAAGTCAAATCCTGAACCGTAGAAGAAAGCCATACGGTTTTGTTGCCCCCTTTGAGATCTGCTTCCTCAATCCCAACTTCTCTTCCCACGCCTAATAGCACATTAGTCTCTTGATGCTGCCTTGCTCTGCTCTCCTTGGTGTCACTCAATCCCCAGCCCCGTCTCTATGTGTAAGCCGATGCCCGAAGGACTTAAACATATTGTTTATCTTTTACCAGTGCCTGAGCCTTAGTCACTGCTTTATAGTATTCTAAAATCTTCATGAAAGGAGCATATATGGTGAATGATTTTTAACTTCTCTTTGATCGTGTCCTAAAGCCCCATAAAATGGGGCTTTGTAGTGAGCACTTTCTAGATGTCTGTTCACCAAGTCATTACACTAAACCTTGTGGAGAATTCCCCTTCCAAACCTGTGGTTCTGGTAGAAGATGGGCTTGCTGTAGACATTGAGCTTCTATACTATAGTAATGTAAAGCATTCCTGCATAGAACCTCCAAGCATGAATGTCTTCACTGGTTTTATATTTTTCTTGAAAAAGATAAACAGAAAACATCCATAGTACTTAAACAGCATATTAGAAAATTGATTCTATGAAAATATTAATTGGTAATACATTATGAACAGCAAAGATTTTTTGCAAGCATGTAAATATTGGTCAATATTTCATGTTGTTTATTATTGGGATGTCTCTCACAGGAAGGGTGCTTGCCTAGCCTGTAGGAGACCTGGGCTTCAATCTTCTGCACTACAAAACAACAACAAACAAACAAATAAAAAACACATGGTACTGCCATTATGGAAATGGTATAGAAAGTCCCCTAAAAATTAAAAATAGAATTACCATATAACGCAGTAATTCCACTTATGTGTGTCTATCCAAATGAGATGAAATCATTATATCAGATATATGACTTACTGTTTCATTTAAGCATTATTTACAGTCATTGAGATATAGTATCAACCTAAATGCCTACTCACTGTATGAATGGATAAAAAAAATGTGGTAGCCATATGTAGTAAAATACTATACCACATTTAAAAAGAGTAAAGTCTTGCCACTTGCAGCAAAATGGAGACTGCTGAATGACATTATGTCAAGTGAAATAAGTCAGGCCCCAAAAGACAAATACCACATAGTTTGTCTTATATGTGGAATACAAATATATGAAACATAAGTATGTGAAAATCATTGCAGTAAAGAGTAGAATAGTGGTTACTGGGGCTCTGGGGTTGGGCTATGATGGTCAAAGGGCACAAAGTTTCAATTAGAGGGAGTAAGTTCTGGAAATTTACTTGACAGTATTTCATCTACAGTTAATAATAATGTATACTTGAAATTTTGAAAATAGTGCAATTGAAATGTTCTCACCAGCAAAAAAGGATACATATCTGAGCTGATGGCTATGTTACTTTGAGTTAATCCTTTTTACAATGTATACATATTGATATACATATCAAATTTTCATACTGTACTCTGTAAATGTCTATAATTTTTATTTGTCAGTTAAAAAACAAATCCTGAGGGTAGGCAATGAGGTGGCTAATTGCTAATAGGTATAGAAGTTGTCCCTTGAGTGATTGCCACCTGCATAACAAATTCTTGTGCATAACATAAGCATGGACCAAATGGAGGTAATGTGAAAGATCAATGGCAAGGGGTCATCTTGAATTGTGTTTCTGAGGGCTTCCTGATAGAGTAGATGGAAAATTAGCAAAGACTTGAAAGTATCTCCAGCTTCATGAAAACTGAAGGAGTAAATGATTAGTAAGTAGATGCCTTAGTACATGCCAGAAGGATTCTAGAATGGTGGAAGATTGCTCAGCAACCCATGAAAATTATTGTCCACCTTTAAACTTTAGCACTGTCCTATAAGAACAAGACTGGCCTACAACAGACCAGTCAAGTAAGGGGTTTTCTTATCTTTCCTCCCTCTCCTAGATCCTAACTTGGAGGTGCTCTAGCTAGCTTGTATATAGTGGAGTACTATTCTGCTGCAAAGTAAGATAAACTTTAGTCATTTGTTGGAAAATAGATGAGCCTTGAGACCATAATGTTAATTGAAGTAAATTAGACGCACAAGCTTAAGTATCACGTGCTTTGTCTTATATGAAAAACTTAATATATAAAGTATGAAATAAAAGACAGATAATAGGAAAAGAGAGATAGAGGAAAAAGAGCTAATTAATCCAGCACAATATACCTAAAATGTATCTTGATTTAGTACAAGTTTATGTGCTTTATGTATTTTTTGCCTATTATTCTGGTTTATAAACTGTATACATAATAATTAACTTTATAAAGTTTCATAAGATAAATAAATGAATTTGATGCTGGCAAAACAAAAAGGGGTGAAGGGAAGGGGGAAAAAAGAATGGAGATGTTTCATGTACATTTACCAATCACCTGAATGTAATCAGTATGTACTGCAAACGTACTAATAAATGTCAAAAAAATAAATAAATAAAGAGGGAAGAGGACAAAGAGGCAATGTATCGCACCCCACTTCTGCTCTGTAAGTGTCTGTGCATGAATGTATAATTGAGCTTGGAAAGGAGAATTTCACTTTAAATCAAGTTCAGATTGAATTCTTAGATTGCTAAATAGGATTATACAATTTAATTTCTGACTGTGTTTTTATAAATACAATTACAAGACTTTTCTCCAAAAATGCCATGAGACTTAGTAGAGTTCTCAAAGGAAAGAAAACTAGGCTTTTCTCAGATTTAAAATGAAAATGATATGTAAAATAAAGTTACCTATTCTTTCAGACAAAATAATTGAATTCTCAGGATTCGACATCAATAAACACACAAAAATAATATTTCTACATGCTAGCAACAGACACTGGAAAATACAATTAATTCAAACAACATCATTCCAAATAACATATATAATTCTTAGGAATCTTTAGCACAAATTTTTCATGTCATATGCAATAAAACTCACTAGATATTGCCAAGAAAATTTTAAAGAGATGCAGTTAAATGGAAAGATGTACCAAATACATGGATTTAAGATGCCACATTTCTGTCAGTTCTCAAGTAGTCCATGTGTGAAATTCAGTCATATTCTAATTCCTCACATAATGTTTTGTAGAAATTGAAAGGCCGATTCTCATTGTTTTAGAAAAACACCAAGTATCTAGACTTAAATTTTAAAATTTTGCAAAGTATAACAATGTTAGATTTGTACTAACTTCAAAACTATTACAAAGCTCTCACAGTCAAGACAACATGCTCTTATCATAAGAATAATCATATAGACCAATGAAATAGAATGAAGGATCCAGAAGTTAGGTTTAAATATATTTTGGGAACTATTTCATAAAACAATGACAAAGTAAGTCCACTAGTGAAGGACGATCTGTAAACATACGGAGCTGAAACAACTAGATATCATGGGGAAAATGAATAGCAAACTTTCTCTGACATCATGCAAAAACCAACTTAATATAAATCAAAGAAATATTAAGTATAAAATTTCAAGGATAAAAAAATGTCACCATCTTGGGATGAGTAAGGATTTTATAGACAAGACAAATAGCACTAACCCATTAATAAAAATATGATAATGTAGACTTCATCATAATTTGTATGAAATGTCCCTAATAGGGAAACCCACAGAGAAAGGAAACAAATTAATGGTTGCTCATTGGTAGGAGAGGGAGGAATGGAAAATAACTGCTTAATAGTTACAGGCTTTCTTTTGGGTCGATGAAAATCTACCTACTTCTGGAAGTAGGTAGAAATGATGGTTGCACAAGAATGAATTTTATGCTGTAAAATAGTGAGTTTGTTATGTGCAACTTGATTAAAGTTCTTTTGCTTTTCAAAAGATAGCAGTATAAAATGAAAAGTCAACCACAGGATAGGAAAAAATGTTTACACTGAGTATATGTTTATAAGACACCATATGTAGAACTAAGTAAAAAAGGCAATATAAAGTATAAGAAAAATAGCCTTGAATTGCTATCTAATAAAGAAGAAATTGTTGTTGTGCACAGTGTGAAAATATACTCAGCATCATTAGTCATCCTACCATCTGATACACTATTTCATGGACATTGAAATGAATAATAATAAATACTCTAGCAATATGAGTTACTGTGACTGGGATAGTGAGAGCATAAAATGGAAAATGCAGAATGTAAAAATATTTAGAAGTTCTTCATAACATTTAAAGAGGAACTTAATCCATGAACTAGGAGTTTCATTCCAGATACTTATCATAGGATATGACAGCCTGTCCACAAAATACAGTGTACAAGTGTTCATAGCAATTTCATTTATATGAACTAAAAAGTTAAAAAAAATCTCAAATTCATCAAAACTAAAACAAACCCATTGTGGTATCCATACAGTGGAATCCTGCTTAGCAATTACAGTAATCAATTACTGATACATATAACCACATAAATATATTTTCGACAAAAGAAACTAGACAAACACTGTCTGAGGCTGTTCTTATAAAGTTTAAATCACATAAAACTAATCTATGGTAATGGAATAGTGGTTCCTTTTAAAGAGAATGTTTGATTTAAAAAGGATCCTGGGACAACAGACTAGTACAATAAAATTTTCTATGTTTTAGTTATGATCATGACTACAAAACTCATTGCAGTGCATGCTTAAATTAGGTGACTTTAAAAATGAAAACTGTACTTTGATTAGAAAAAAATGAGTGATTTTAACATGTCTGTACCACTTTACCATAGAAATAATTTCTGTATCCTTTTCTATTTTGCCTTCCTCCGAGGGCCCAATTAAATGTCTATCAATGGGACAACTAGGTATGAACTATGTACTCATTGACTTATCTTGGTAAAAATATATTTGATCCTTCAGACTAGTATTGAATTCTAACAACTAATATTCTGTAGAGGGCTCAAGAGATCTTATGATAGAGAAACAAGTTGGCAGTTGGAGTCACAGTGACAAAGGTATGACAACCAGATCTGTCTTTTATGAGCTGGATTTTAAAGAGATTAGTCTTTCTGAGTCCTAGTCACCTCATCTGTTAAATAAGAAGAGACACTATCTAATTTTCTCACCTAGTGTTAACACACATGTTTGTTGGTGTTCCTTAAGTGATAGATTTTTTTTCTCTTCTCTACTAAAAATTGAATAATTCCAATTAATTGATTTATAAAACAGAAATTGAATACTATTTCTGTTTTCTTACATTTATTTTTCTTGTATTTGACACAGCTTAGGTGAGTTACTGGTTGACCTTTCAACAAGTACTCAAACACTTTTGTTTTTAATTTTTATTAGTACATATTTACAGCACATAATGACTACATTCCTAGTGGGGAGCTGGTATATGTACATAATGCATTTTAATTCTTTTTTCTTCCCCTTCCTTTCCCCCTGTTCCTACCGCCCTTTATCTCTTGGTTCCCTTCCCATTTGTGAATAATCTATTTCCTGTTATCAAAAAATTATCAAAAAATCTTTAAGAGCGTTCAACCCTTTCCTGTACTGAATTCATGATGTGGACCAAAGTATGATTTTTTCCGTATGCCTTAGCATATGGGAGCTTATTGAATGGACATGAGTTAATCCATGAGGAGAAAACAGTTGCGGAATTTTTACGAATCGGTAGCAGAATTGAACAGTCAATACTTCTGCCACTATTGTTGGAGAATAAGGAAATCACTAGATTTATTAATTCAAGGAACTAATTCAAACAATCATTCCTTGAGTCATTTATTAATTTCTCTACTTAATTTTTCAATAAATATTAAATGCCTAATGCACTGTGTGCTGGACATAATGTGAAATAGAAGTGTTACTCAAAACATTTCTTCTGTATCTTTAATAATCATAGACAGAAAGAAAGTGTACATGGATTTGTGTGTGTGTGTGTGTGTGTGTGTGTGTGTGTGTGTGTGTGTGTGTTGGGGATTGAACTCAGGGCCTTCTGCTTGTGAGGCAAGCACTCTAACCACTGAGCTAAATCCCCAGCCCCAAAATTGATTATTTAATTCATTGCTGCTGTAAAGTGTTACTAACTTGTGTGACATTTCCTGAAAGTCTTCACAGTAACATTCAGTTTTCAGAAAGCCCATTCTTGGGGTAGAAATAAAATGCCGCCGAGGATTCTAGGGGAGCAAAACCTTTGGACAGACCTTAAAGCAAGGAGTGTGTTGTCTCACAAGTGAGCATATTGCCATTGCTATTGCAAGTTCTTGAATAATCAGCCTTTTAATGCGGCCTTCAAAAGTTCTGCTAGGGAACTCAGGGTCTGAAACAGGCATTGTTTGTTCTCAGGTTTGTAGCACTGAACTAACAGGCTTCTAACAATTAATTACACCCCTGTTTTACAAGTGTGAATCTTTTGATTTGTGAACTTTCTGGAGAACTTCAGGGAAATTTAAATTGCCCTCCAACAACTACCCAGTTCACTGCCCTGCACTATGCAGATTTGATATTAAATGATCAAATGTGGACCAGACACCTCGTGAGGTCACGGAGTCCTTTGATTTGGGACCAGGTGTATAGAGATGTTCAATTATTAAATAATTACTTTGGAAACAATAACTAGTGTAGTTTAATTCTCTTGCTGATTTCCTAATGTTTATTAATTTAAGCACCTGTGTCTTCCTGTAACACTTTCCTGCAGAATGCTTACCAGGATATGCATAGCATGTAAATTTACAATGAGTATAATTACCTTTTTGCAACTCACTCCAGGTGCCTAAGTGAGCAGAAATGAATTATGACTTTAATTGTCAGAAAGGTTTCAATATTCTGAAACTAATTATTTCAAAATTGTTTAAATTTTTAGCTAAGCAATAATGTGTTATTGTTAATTAAAACACTAAAATATGATATTTTTTAGGATAACCAAGTATTCCATTAAAGAAGAATCAGGAAAATAATTATGTAGTGGAGAGAAGCAGTTGTCTGAACATACCTAATTTGTTCTGAGTATTTCAAGGATGATGCGAGTTGTAGATGCATTTTCTAGCCTTCAACAAAGTCACTAGTTCTTTCCTTTGACCTTCCCCATTTTTCTTGGGAATGAAACAGTTTTCTTCTTTGCTGAAAAATATCCCATTGACAATTCCAGTTGATGATAAAAGTTGAACTCATTGCCTTCCTTTAAAACCATCTTGAAAATAGCATCACAGTTGGCCGTGTAACTAAATAAGAATGCGGAAATACTTTTAGATTTCTCTACCTTTGAATCAGGTACATTACATTCATTGGTTTCAGTTCTTCTTCAGACACTTATTGTGTCTGACTTAGTCTGTCAGGGTAGCAGTTTCCCGTTGAGTGCTATTCTATCTGCAGGACCATGTCCCCAGCTCCAGACTGTGACCTTCAGACCATCGTCTGAATATTAAAATTCTTTTTCCAAAGTACATTTTAGGAGAAGAGAAGGAGGAAAAAGCTTATTCCAAATATGAGTTCATAATGATTCGAGAGTGGGATGGAGGAGGAGATGATTTTTGAAGCTGATGGGAACATCCAGGACATGTTGAAACTGTCCTGGAGGTCAACTGTTCATGAAATCTGGTTCAGCAGTCATTTCTTATAAGAAACTAATCCCTCCGAGTAAAACAATAATGAACAATACACAAAGAAGAAAATTAAAAGAATAACATCTTCCTGGCATTGAAAAACTCATGTATTTCCCCTAATTCTCCAATTATATACTCTTTCAGGACAGTAAAATGAATACAGTCTTATGTTATAATTGCTGAGAGATCATCCCTAATTGTTATTGCACAGTTTTGCTCTTGGGTTTAAGGTCAGGCCATAGACTTACAGAAAGAGTTAAATTTGTTAAAGTACACTGTTAGCACAAACTGATTTGAAAAAGACTGACTGAATTTTTACCAAAATAAAGTGTCACTTTAATGGGAGTTCGGCAGGGGTATTCCATTATGTGTTATAACATATATTACTTCGCTTGTAACAGTGTATGTTAAAATGACAGGAAATAAACAGCAGGGTTGAAATAGGAGTGAGGTTGCCTGCATATAGCACTTCTTAGACTAAACATGATTACAGGATCACTGAAGTGTGAAGGTAGCCACACATATTTGCAGCTGCTGTAATCAGTGTAATTGGCCTACCATTTCCTCTGCACAGTCTCCTTCAGCTAAGATATTAGAGGTGTTTCTGCTGGAATGATAGTTGATGCCCATTTGTTCTCTTCACGATGTTAAATCACACTGTTACTTTCCTTGCTACATATTGGTGCTATATCATATGGTAGTGTTTCTACAGCAGATTTAAGTGTCAGACAGAATTCCAGAATAAACAGAGTCCAGAAAATAAAGGGACGTAAGACTTATTTTCACACATGTTATTTTTTCTTTCATCATTTCTAGATCCACTCATAAGTAGCCACCATATTGGTTCCTCTCAGTTTGGACATCTTTGGGTGTCACTAGCAGCATTCACATTCTAAAGGATTTACCTGAGAGGGTACATGAGTATAAAATACTTTTGTGGATAAGAAAAAGAAGATGTATTTATAAACTTCTAGGGTTATGTAGGGCAAACTGTAAAGAGGGTATCCTAAAATTACCTCTTAATAGTTATTCCACCAAAGAAAACAAATGTAGTCATAATGTAATCACTTATTTTCACTGAAAAGACTATAGATGGTAGATTGACAAGCATTTTGTTCATACACTTACCTTTAGTTTGACAGATCAAAAGATCCCCCCCATGAAAGTCAAGCCCTCAAGTTGTTGTTTTATTATTAAACATAAATGTTGAATTAAGATGTTTAGTGAAGTGCTATATAGCACAGACTTCATTGGAAGAAATAAAGGTACATATTTTTATGTCATACATGATGATAACTAAACATTTGCTCTCATGTATATAAATTAAGTCATAGTATAGTTCTTTTTTATCAAAAGTTATCTTGTATATTGAGCAACCATTTCTGCCTTAACTGACTGTAGATGACTAAGAGAAATATGCCATTGGAATATATTTAGATTTTATGAAGCCATCCAATCGTATGAATGGACAGCATTAGACATTAGCTAAAATAATGAATAAAAGTCCTTTACTGAGCTTTATTTTGATCTCATATAATTGATGTGTAATTGTACGAATTAATCATTTTAAAACTACCTCTGTCCATACCACCTTACATTAATACCAGGAACAACTTTGGTTTCATTTAAGAATTGATATACTTCCTCTTTTCAGAAGTGAGGTAATGTAATTCAGAAAAGAAAATTCACTACAATCAATGTGGTTTTTTTTTTTGGGGGGGGGCTATCCAGCATCCTGTTTTATTTTGTAAATAATCTCTTTATATCCTTCGTATTGTCTCCTGCTGTTTCATTTACTCCTATCACTCTTATATTGTTCCTCTTAGCATCATCTTGCAGATGTTGTAGTGATTTTTCATTTTCTCTAGTTATTTTCAACAGGTCTTTCTTTTCATTCTCACTGATTGCTGACCTGTCTTCTAGTTCTGAGATTCTATCTTCACTC